>QVRM01007064.1:0-122500 GCA_003439945.1 Dermanyssus gallinae | reverse complement strand
TAGCTGCACGGAGAGCTGCAAGGCGGCGCAGATGCAATGCTGGCGGTGGCCGCCCGCCGGTACCTGACATGGGCCGCATGACCCGCCTATCAAACTGAGCTCCAGAGAGCTGCTGCTGCTGGATCTGGAAGGACGCGACGAATGGAAGCGAACAAATAGAAGCATCAGCAGCAGCAGCATCGGAACGTCGAGCTTAGGCTCAGACGACGTGTGTAAGCAAGTCGAGCGCACGAGAGACGGACGGTATGTCCGACGACCGACCCGACGCTGCGAGGCCGGGGACCTACCTTGCCAGTCGCCCATCCATCGGCTCGGGCGCCGGCTGACCACCACCACCACCACCACTACTACTACTACTACTACTACTACTACTACAACTACGATCGCCGCCATCACCACCACCGCCAGGGCAGCCTCTGTTCCGTTTTCGTCGTTTGTTGTGTTGTTTGGTTGCGTGCTTGTTTGCCTGCGTCCCTGCCTCCCTGCCTGGCTGCATCCCGGGACGGTTGGCTGCACCCGTCACCACCGGGATGGAGAAGGAACTTTGTCGCGCTGCCGTGACGGTTGCCGAGCGCCGGCACCACCCCTCTACTAGTATAGCTGACCTTCGGCCAAAAAACATAGACAGAGATGGGGACAGGCCAGAGATAGAGACAGAAGAGAAGAGGACAGACATATATATATATATATATATATATATATATCTCTAGAGAGAGGGAGATAACAGAACAGGGCAGAGAGGGTAGGAGAGAGGTAGAGTGGAACATATAGAGGAAGCGAGGCACAGAAAGAGAGAGAGAGAGAGAGAGAGAGAGAGGAAAAACCCTATCCAGATACGACACCACCTCGGTAAAACATATCGTACAGACAGAGAAGACACCTGCGTGATGGTCAGTCAGGCGCTAACAGCGTCACTGTTGACGTGCGTGCAGTTTGGCCGACCTCGTCCTCTGTCTACCAAGTCGTTGTTTCGTTCGCGTTCGTTGGGTCCGTCTTACGGCATCCCCAAACCGTCTTCCCCTCCCCCCATCCTAGTTGAAATGTACATATTCTATATACTTGTGAGTATGTGTGTGTATGTGTGTGTGAGCACGCACGCATGTATGGTTCTTTTTTTAAATCTAATCCGAGGAGCTCAAAATCCAAGGGGTCTTGCTTTTTTTGCGTTTTGCTGTTGAGCATAAGTGCTCTATTAAGAAATGTCCACCTGTACTCGAGTGTCGAGAGGGAGATGTGCGTGTGTTGTTGTCATCGCACTCTGAGGACGAATGCCTATATAGAGTACTGACTGCACTGACATTTAACTACTGACAAGCCATTCAGTTGCGTATTGTGTCTCTACTCCTACTACTATGTATACTATGTACATACATGCAGACTTATGTATTTCATCTTGCCGTTCAATGGGAAGCTTTAATTGCTTAGGTCTAAGCACACCTATCGCACACCACCTCAGACGCGTGCATGTAAGTGTGTGGGTGAAATAGTGGTGCTCACTGAGCGGAAATGTTAAGCACGCCTTGAAAGAGGTCCTCTGCGGGCCACGTTTTCATAAATTGTATTATGGTAACACTTGGGTTTCTCGCTTCGTCACGTAGGCAAACACCGCTGCACCGTCGGCAGCAGGGTCCTTCGCGTTGATTCCCTTCGCGACTAAATTATAAAGTAGACGGGTAAATCTCCGAAGAAGGCGTGAACCGTCTCAGTCGGACACCATTTGGACCCTATTCACTTGCGCTCCCTGCTCTGCGGCGGTAAATAGATTCATTGTTAATCACAGGGCGAATGAGCATTTCGTGCCGTTCAACGAACTTTTTGTCGACATGGCTGATGCCACCACCGTGTATGACTCGTTGAGTTGAGTTGAGCAGGTGGGCCGAGTCCCCTATGTTGGCGCAGCGTACCGTTAAAGCTGCGATTGCCAATCCACGACTATTTATTTTGCCAACTTCGAGATTTGCCGAGCTTTTGTCCAGCAGCTTCTCTCGTGGTATGCCGGAGAGGGGTTCGAGATCAGGGAGCCGATCGTAGCTATTTCTCTGCTTGATTGCTTTAGATACAATGATTAAAATGTATTTAGGTCCTCTAATTGCGCATAGACTTTCGACGCCGCCTCGATTCAGCTACGGCAGAAAGAGGAGTCTTTTGCCCGTGGGCGATGAGCCAATTATCGACGCAGTGTTTCTGCGTTGAATCTCAACCGAAATATTTTGTAGCAAGAACTGCCATGCCTTCCTATCGTTCTAGCTCCACCAAGAAGCTTGTTGTGATTTTTTCCTATTGATCCAAATGTCTCAAAAATGCCATTTAATATAGTGTGAGAGAGAGAGGCATGGGGATCCGTGACCGAGTACGCTACTGCTATCATTTCATATATTATTTTGCTTTTCATCATTATTGTTCAATAAGTACAACCGTACGAGAGCCTTCATTGTTCCGAGCTAGCCGAGCCCATGGCATCTACAATGGCGCGTTCATGCTACAGTTAGCCAAAGGCAGCATCTGCGTCAAAAACTGTGCCTCGCGTCAATCTCATGAATGCGTTTAGCTAAATCTTTAAGTAACAGGTTAGTCAACCCTCGCTGATAGGTCCCAGTTTCTCCATATCTCCTAGCCAATTAGAATACTTATAGTATTAATACGTTGTTGCGTAGGAACTTGTCACTTGGGACACTCTTAAATGTATAATGCTCCAAGCTTATTGTCCGAGGTCTGGAAGAACCGGTACGATTTTTTGTATCGATAGTAGCAATTGTAGCTTGTCCTCCTATCCTACGACGCCAAACAGAAAACGACATTGACGCACTGTGAGAGACCATACAAGTTTGCTGTTTTACAGTGAACAGGTCTCATAGTTATAGTTTCTTCTCAAGATCCACGTATTAAATCATCTTAGTTATTTCAGCATGCCCTGCAAATCACCCTGTACTCACAGAGATAATTACATAAATCTTAGAGGGCCTCAGGGCACACCACTGTAGCATCCCACGCCAAGCATTTTCCGTGCGACTACCAAATATGGACACGGCATCAGATCCCTTGTAATGATTTGTTCAGAGCTCGCGAGGCGAGAGTCTTACCATCTATAGGGCTTGCTTTATAACTGCGTTCCATTCTGTATGCCTTAAAAATGTACGAGTTCTGCTTAGGCGACTAAATTGATGCAGGTTGTTTGTGCCGAATTTATCTCCGCTTGCTCTACAAGGAAAGACTTTGCGTATGTATGATATATATACCGTAGCCCTTTTTCTCATAGCGGCAGCCGTGCGGAACATGGTACAAAAATAGACCATCTTCTCTCGTGAATTATCCTGGTATCCTAAATGCAACAGGCTTGTATAACTACCGCACGGCGACAATAATCTTTAGGAGGTCCATTAGAAGTTAGTCCAATAGAAGTAGCAATATAGCTACTGTATGCATTCGCATACTATTTGTACGACCACTGTGCTGAGTAAGTCTTTAGCATGCCTCTGGGGAGCAAAACGTATGTAAGCGTTCAAGAGTCTAAGATATAAATAATCAGTCTTTACAGGGCTGACATTTAAATAAGCCTAAGCTAGTGAATATGCCGTGGGGAGTATTTCTCGTAAAATCATTTATATCTGTTTAATTCAGCGATGTTTTCTATGCCGTCGTTTGTTAAAAAAGTTTCTAAATTAGAGGGGATGTCCGCAACGTCACAGTGTTGCCTATGGATGCATCGCCATGATTTCCAATTTTTCGGAATCAATTGAGGTTCTCGTGAAGTAGCGGTGTGAGAGTTCGGCCGTGTTTCTTATGAGACTGTATATAAACTGTTACAGTTGGGAACTGGAGGGTCTTTAGATGAGTCTTTGCTGGCTGCTGGGCAGACATTGTTGATCAGATTTGTAAGCTCCAGAGATATGTTGTGGCGAATATCTTCACATAAACAGGTACGCTCTCGTAGGACAGTCCTTAGGATATCTTGTGGTGACATCATTACGAGGCCGAAGTAGTCTTTAGTGGGATGTCGCACGAGACGGCAAGAAAAGTTGTGGTTCTCAGTAATCAGTTTTAGACGGACGCAAATCAGTCAAACTTGAGACTAGAGCAGACTGTGGGGACCTGATAGAAGACCCAACGGGTTTGAGTTGAAGAGGCGTTCCAGGGAGAACACACGACAATGCCCTCTCGATAGCGATGCTGATGTGTGTTACTATGATACGGATAATGGACGGTCAGTGATCTTTTTGGTAATGGTGGCGAGATGCATGTTTTCGATAAGGCGGCAACTACGTGATGCAGCCCACCATATTGCTATGAAAGTTATAGACATTAAATTTGCTATTGCCTGAGAATAGTCTTTTGGACGTAATAAAAAACTTGTTAACGTGAAAGCTTCAACGTAAGGTATAACAATATATCGACTTCTTATGAGGGAACACGCCGGTATGATCGGTTCCTTCAGGCGTTGACTGGTTCGTACATAAACATAGATTTTGCACAACTACGTAGGAGAAAGGAAGGCAGAATAGCTACTTTTATAAATTTAATCGACTCCTAAACAAGACGTTTCCGCCCCCCTTTCCATTAGGGTGTGGTTAACTAAACGTGAGTGGAAATGTCGCAGCATTAAGCTATAAATGTAAGCGGCAAGTCAACCGACACAAATGTAAGCGTCAAACTTAAGGCCCTGAGCTGTAACGTCAATGCATTAAGGTTGCACGAGAGCCAGAAGACCTCAGAGCAAAGCATGTAGGCATATTTGCTAATATGCGTCTATGCTGAGTTACTCGAGAACTTAAATTGTTTTTTTTTAACTAGGAAGTGAACATGTAATTCATTGTTATGTGATGAGTACACGTGTAGAAGCAACGTATATATATATATATGACATGGCTTATTCAGCACTTGCATGTGCAGTCGAAAGCATACCTCATATGTACTAAAGAGTTTGCCAATATGGGCATGCTTAAGCCGTCGTATACGATCCGCGGTTTCAGTACTAATAATAAAAATACCTAATAAAATATCAATACACAATTTCCGATGAAGAATCCGCTATATTCTGTAGCGTCTGTAGTGAGTTGATGACTTTGTGATACATCTACATTCCGTAGGCGCCGCCATTCCCTCGCTTAGTGGAAATTACCGCGATTACCATGTATATGTATGTATGTATGTATGTATATATATATATATTTGTTATGTGTGTATATGGTACCGTTACGAGTTAAATAAAATGTTGTCATCATAATATATATGTATATAGAAAATATTGTGATGATTTATTAATCATTTACAATACATTTGCACACTTGGCAGTGCTCGCCTTAATAAAAATTGTGGTAAAAAGGTGTCACGTGAAGTTAAGAGTCAGTTGTCCGTGTCCTTGCTTGATGGTAGCCCCCGCTCTTATGGACCCGGTGCGAGCGGTATATCCTCAAAGTTCCTTGCAAAGTTAAAACGGTGAGATCCATAAGATTCCTCTTCGTGACGCCGAGCCCCAAGAGCGTCCTCGCAGATTCGGAGTCCCATACACCACTCATAGAGATAGTGATGGATCCGAATCTGCGAGGTTTTTGCGGGTCGGGGAGCGCCGCTCTTAGGAACTCGACGTCATATTTGGCGATCTTGTCTTGCCGTGCTTTTGCCAGGTCCCGGTTCGGGCCGCAAACCTCGGCATCTAAAACCCAGACCTCGGTAGGTGTTGTTATTACGAGGTCGGGCTTTAGACCCGGTGCGCCCGGTCGACGGAATACTCGCTCACGAACCACCTCATGACCCCTTTCGCGGAGAAGACGCGCCACGCGATCACAGACGTCGTCATGTCTCTTTATGGTTTGTTTGTGTGTTGTATCGCACATCTGAGCGACATGAGCCAACGTCTCAGGCGCATGACACCCGTGCCTACAACGTTTGTTGTAGCCCGGGCGTCCCCTGGCCAATCTGGCACGCGTTGGTAGTGCGTTGATCCTGAGCTTTAGTAGGTTTAAATACTCCTTACCAGATAGGTAGGGCATACCCTTAATTCAGTAGTGTACAAAGGGCGTTTCGTGTGCTTTTTTAAAATGTGCCCCATCGAACGTGTTGTGTAGTTGTTGAGACCAGTAGTCGGTCTCTTGTGTAGCGGTCTCAATGGAGGTTCCCAAGCGCTCGCAAAGAAGTCTTGTTTTCGCAAGATCTTTTTTAAAGTGCTCGGTGGTTAGCATCCATTGGACCCCAAGGTGCGTGGAGTGTTGTAGTGCTGTCAGGCGGGAGAGGCGGAGTCTGGGAATGAATGTTTGGAGGCAGGGGATGTCCAGACCGCCGTGTGCTGTGTGCGTGTACAGGTAGGCGTTCGGCACCGAGTTTTCGAGCTTAAGCCATTTCGACTTAACAACCTTTCTGATCTCTTTATCTAGGTCACTAAGGAGTGCGTAAGATGGTCTGGGACCGGAGACCAGTTTATATAGGAGACGGGGAATGAGAAAGTCTTTCAAAAATATGAGTCTTTGGTGGGGTTTAAGGGGAGCTATCGTGAGTCTGTTGAGTAAATTAAGGAGTATATCCCTGGTGGAGTCAACTCTGCCATTGCTGTCAAAGTCGACTCCAAGATATCTCCATCGATCGCTCATACCTTTAGCTGGCAATTGCCGATCTCCAACGTTAAATTCTGGTACGGTATTGATAAAACCTTTACCTTCCTTCCTATTAAATAGGTGGGAGATAGTAAAGCTATATATATATATATATATATATATATATATATATATATATATATATATATATATATATATATATATACGAGGTGTGTTCAAAACGTATCGCGACTTTTGTGTTTTTTCAAAAATTATTCATTTATTCATGAATATCTATTTTGTCCCCTTCAAAGTAATCCCCATGAGATATTATACACTTGTGCCAACGGTTTTTCCAATCTTCGAAGCACTTCAAAAAACCATTTTTTTTAATCTTGTTCAGCTCCTCCTTCGATGCCGTCTTTATCTCGTCAAGCGTAGCGTAACGTCGTCCTTTCATGGGCCTCTTCAGTTTAGGGAACAAGAAAAAGTCACAGGGGGCCAGATCTGGGGAATACGGTGGCTGCGGCATCATTAGTGTGTTGTTTTTGGCCAAAAACTCGCGCACAAGCAACGATGTGTGAGCAGGGGCGTTATCGTGGTGCAAAAGCCAATTTTTGTTCTTCCACAAATCCGGGCGTTTCTGGCGGATTGCCTGGCGCAAATTGCGCATAACTTGCAGGTAATATTCCTTATTGACCGTTCTACCCTGTGGCAAGAACTCATGATGCACCACGCCCCTGCAATCGAAGAAAACTGTCAGCAAAACTTTCACATTCGACCGAACTTGGCGCGCTTTTTTCGGTCTTGGTTCGTGCGGCAGCTTCCATTGAGATGATTGAGCTTTGGTTTCCACGTCATAACCATAAGCCCACGATTCGTCACCAGTTATGACCCTCTGGAGCAAATTTGGGTCGTCGCGGACAGAGTCCAACATCTCATTAGCAATGTTCATGCGATGCTGTTTTTGGTCGCAATTGAGCAATTTTGGTACGAATTTCGCGGCGACCCGTCTCATGCCCAAATCATTGATAAAAATCGAATGGCACGAGCCAATCGATATGTTTAGGTCCTCAGCAACTTCTCTAACGGTGATTCGACGATTGGTCAATACCATTTTCTCCACTTCATTAATTTTTTCGTCTGTTGTTGAAGTGCTCGGGCGTCCGGCACGCTCTTCGTCGTTCACATCTTCCCGGCCTTCTGAGAACATTTTGTACCACCGATAAACGTTGCTTCGGTCCAAGGTAGCTTCTCCGTATGCCACAGTCAACATTCGGAATGCATCCGCGCACTTAATTTCGTTTTTCACACAAAATTTGATACAGGTTCTTTGATCCATTTTTTTGAATAGGTAAGAATCGAAGACGATCCAAAACACGTGCAAGCAAAGCAGCTGTCAACAATTAAGTGAACATTCAAAATGGCCGAGCTTGTCGGCATAAGTGAGAGACATGAGTACCAACATAACGCCACAAAAAATCGAAACTCGAATATACGTAACCCGCGAAAATTCAAAAGTCGCGATACTTTTTGAACACACCTCGTATATATATATATAAAAAGTACATTTGCTCGGAATTCGAAACGCAAAATTACATGGATGAAATTTATTTGAATATTCTTTAACGATGAGATTTATTTAATTAACTATGGCTAGACAGACACAATAAAGGCATATCGGATCGGAAAAGAGTTTCATCATTTATGTACGTCCACGTACACTACCAATCTAAGACAATACTAATATATGCATACACACACGTAACCATTATTACGCCGTGGACAATTTTCGACCGGGCCCCCGGACAGAAGGCATCTATCTATCTGCTTGGCCCATCTCAGATGGTGGAACGAACTCCGCGCTCTATCTAAGCGGCACCCCGTCCAGCAACAGCCTGTGTATGACTTTCTGAACCGTGGTTGGGCAGTGTTAGGCCGCTGCTGCGTGACCTATTCTAGACCTTCATATCCTACTGCGGACGCGAATAATAGCTTTGAGGCGCACCAACAGCTAGGTTAAGCGGACCAAGCCTACGCAAGGCTGCATAGCCGTTACATACGGATTGTCAGGTCGCGCCATAAATTCGTTGTCGTTGTGACACACACCTGTTCTTGTGGTAACACAAAGGTAATTTCGAACGCGACGACATTCTTGCCAGTCTTAGCACCTGTCACGCGACGCGTCGGCACAGAGCCGGACATGAGCTTACTCTACAGACCGGACATGGGCTTACTTTATAGGCCGGACATGGGCTTACTCTACAGAATGAATAAAACAGAGGAACGTTTAAGCAAACGCGTCTATGTGTCCTTCTTGCATATGTTTGCTTCAGTGTGATACTAACAAACATTTCCGAAAGATATAGCGTACGGTGCCTGCCTACTAGAATACATCAAATGCATTTACAGCAATGTTATTAATATAAGAACTAGACTCACTGCGCGTAGTAATGTCAAACCAGCCCGACTAGTTAAACGTATGTCCACGCTTAAGGTGCGACCTTTACACGAATATTTGTTTATTCTTTACGCTTCTTGTAAAAAAAAATACTACTACAAAATATATATATATATATATATATATATATATATTTTTTTTTTTTTTAATATTTTCCGTGAGGCTAATGCCTGTGTACGGGTTTTTCATGTTATGGCTAATGTTTAATCCACTCCGGCATTTGCCTTGACTAAATTGGAAACCATGCAAACCAATTTAAGAGTGGCCGGTCTGGGTCTCGAACCCAGTCTTCCCAAATGCAAGGCAAAAACTTTGCCACTAAGCCATCTTGCTCGGTATATATATATATATATATGTATATATGTGTGTATATATATATATATATATATATATATGTGTGTGTATATATATATATATATATATATATATATATGATGACAAAATTTTATTTAACTCATAACGGGGTGTAAACAATTGTCCCCCAGCGAGCGTGACGACAAACTACACCAGCCCTTGGTCCAGGCCTGGTGTCGACCACCTGGACAAGGTACCAAACACCGCCGTGGCGTTACCACGTTGCATATCCAATGACAGCCTTTGCCGGAAAAATTCACCGGCGCGCAGGTCCCCCGTGGCCAATCTTAGACACTTGCATATCTTAGTAATAACTCCCTCAGTAATTTTACCTGGGCCCCCTAAGGTCTCAAAGGCAAAAGGTCGAAAATCCATAGAGTCTCCGATAGATGTATACTTCCGATCCTGACAACGTGGTCCTCGAAGAGAGTTCCAACAGGAGCACTTGGTAGAGAATTGAGCCATGCACCAGCACCACTAAATGAAACTGCTTGAAGCCGTGCTTTGTTCACCTAGTCTTGTGCTGAATTGAGGAGATTGGCTAGTCGCATATCCTCCAACGGCACGGTCCAGCTTGCCTGGGAAATCGGATTCTCCGGAGGGGCTGCTCCAGTGCGTGCTAAGAGACATTCCTTGGAATTTTCTAGTACAGTACGTAAGCGTTCGACAGTTGGGGAATCTAGTATCCTTAATGCCTTTTGCCAGGCACTAGACATTGAAGCAACCACCGCGGGACCTGCGACCAAGGCAGCGTCTGGAATGCCTAGGCCTCTTTTTGCCACGGGCAGAAGGGCTTGCCTGCAAGCTGCCTCTGGTGAAGTTAGGTTAAGCAAAGAAGACAAGAAGCAAAGTTCAACGTGTGGGTGTTCAAGTGTTCTGAGAGATTTATATCTTGCGTTAAGTCAATCCCACGGAGCAGGTGATTTACCCGTGCTGTCGAGAAACAGGACTGTTGCCAACGGTAGAATGAAGACAGTCGAAAATGCGCGGGTGCAAACACTCACTGATCTTATTTATTATGTCTTACACTACGACAGAGAGCCATACAGCAGCGCCGCCTCTCTTCGTAGTATTGCCTAGCTAGCTCACACTCTATGTCCCGGCGGTCAGCGCAAAGCTGTTTCGCCGCCGGAACTCACACAGACTACATACTTAACAATGCCGCTACGCTACTCAACTTAATATATATATATATATATATATATATATGTATACATATAAATCTGCCTGAACCTGCTAGCCACAATCACTCACCACCCTAGGGCAGTCTCACTGGCACGCTCACGCCGTTGTCGCTGCCACGCTGTCGGACGTCCGGGTCGCCGCCGGACTAAGGGTTTGCAGAGTGCGCGTTACGCCGAACGCTCGAGGTAGCACAAAAAGAGTTGATAAAATGGCGCGCATCCCTTTTTATACGGCCGACGACCGGCTCCGTGACAGTGCGCTAACAGTGCGGGTTGCAGTGGCGGGTTGTGGCTAACAGTGCCGTTGCGGGCGTCGTGCTAACATGCAGAAATCATCATCATCATCATGGCGCGCAAATACAAACTTCTACCGCGGCCTTCCAATATGCAACAAGGATCCTAATAAGAACAATCTCCTGTGTGCACCCAAGAGGCCCAAGCGACTTGAGGACGACTTTAACTTATCCACCCAACCAGATAACTGTTCTTTTTTCCCGTCGTCAAGAAGTGGCACGCCTAATAAGGTAAGGTTGGTCTTGTTTGTGCTGATACAGTCTGGAAGAAGGTCGGTTATAAGTCTGACCGAGGAGTCAGATATTGCTGATCCCGACACGAAGAGTTCGCATTTTTGTGGATTGAGGCACAACCCGCCATTTGTTGCAAAATCCAGTATCTTCTGAATATCACGGGCTACCGTTGCAGGGTCACCAGCTAACACGCCATCATCCAAGTACCATACATTAAACGGGAACTCGACTGAGTCTATCAGCTTCTTGATGGCAAGACAAAACAGTGTATATATATATATATATATATATATGAATTATGAATGTATTGTTTAATAACCCATATTTGGTTTATGCACATATGTGCTACAGCTCTCCTAAGTAACTTTCATCAGCGACTTTGCTTTTGTACACTGTTGGAGGTGACACAGATCACATGATTTTCCGCATAGGTTGCATTCACACTCGGTTGATATCTCATGCCACCCATTTCGTATACATATCTTCATATGAAATCCATGCATTGCAAACCCAGTAACGAAGTATCTGTTTCTACAACATGGGCTCTTCCAGTAGTCTGTAGTCATCGCTCTAGTCTCATAAAAACGCCAATCAACATCCGCAAATTTATACTCCCATTCGGCAAGATGATTCTCAAAGGCCTCCGTTTTCGGTAAAGCATAGGTTGCCCTGAGCTCCTCCACAAAAAGTGGTGTCGAGGCCAACAGATACACAAGACGATTGCGGCTAGTGCGGTGAACTACTAGCACTCTTTTTAGAAAGCTGGCTTTAATTTTGTCAAGTACTTCCAGATTTACTTTTGATAGGTGGGGCCATATGACCTGTATCGCGTAAGCAGCGGTCGGCGCAATCTTTAAATTAAAAAGTTTGAGAGCGACATCTAGTGATAACCGATGAGGCTCTGGAATATTATGAAACGATAAAATGCCCTTACGAGCTCTTACCTCGATATGTTTAGTGAAATTTAAACCCTGCGTTGAAAAGATTACTCCAAGATAAGAAAAATGTTGAACAAAATCTATTGGTGCTAAGCTTAAGCGCAATTCGTCTTTTTCTGCGAGCCTACCTCCGCGGCGAAACTTCATTGCTTTCGTTTTTGCTACGTTTATCACTAGAGCATTTAGGTCAACAAACTTTTGGAGTGAAGCAAGCGATTGCTGCAGATGAAATCGACTCCGGGAGTAGAGGACGAGGTCATCTGCATACATGAGTGTACTAACTTGCGGGTGTCGACGCTGGATTTTGTCCGGCAGATCGCTCACCAATATTGAGAATAGTAACGGGCTAAGATTGTCGCCTTGTGCAACTCCTGTAGTCTGAGTAATTGGGGTGTGTTCAGTTACCCCGTCGTCGATGATTACATACCCCTCTTGCAGCATAGCTTGTAATAGTGTTAGTATTACCGCTGGGACACCGCATAGCGCTAATTTCTCTAGGATTATTGTTTGTGACGCCGTATCAAAAGCCGCCTTAAAGTCTACGAAAACAGCAAAAAGAAAGTTACGTTTAACCCGTAGAGTCATTTGAATACTATTGAGAAGAACGGAGCAAGCCGTCATCGTCGACCTCCCTCGCCTAAAGCCGTGCTGCTGCTCTGGCAAGCACTCGGTACTTTCCAAAAAATCTTCTAGTCGACGTGCTACCAATGCTGACAGTACTTTGTAAATGACGCTTTTCTTTGCTATGCCACGGTACGACGAAGGTATCAAGGGATCCCCTTTTCCCTTCGTTAACACACTTAAAAGGCTGACTTTCCATTCTTCAGGTAAGTGCGATGTCTTCAAGATTTCGTTGAAGAGAGAAGTAAGACAAGGAGCCAGAATAATCGCCTGCTGCAGATGTTCATTCCGAACGAGGTCTGGGCCCGCAGCCTTTCCTGACGGCGCTTTCATTATCACATCCACAACCTCCGAGATACCGATAGGGCGAACCAGCTCCTGTCGAGCTTTGGATGTCCTTTGTCCCCAAACGGAGACATATATCGGGATGCAACTAGGAATCGTTGATGAGCTGGCAAACATCTGTCGAAAATAACTATGCAGCCTCTCAGGTGATACTGGACAGGCTGTTGAGCGCATCTCGGAGCGTAGCCATTTATGTGGATGAAGCTGGGACTGTCTGAGAAGCTTGTTTTGTGCTTCTATCTCGTGCTCCAGTTTAGCTCTACGCACCGCCTTTTTATAGATCCGACTGGCATTCGTATACAGGAAGGTCATTTCCGGACGAATTTTGGCCAAGATATACGTCTGAATCATACAGTGTTTCAGAGATCGGCATTCTCGGGTATACCAACAGGTTGTTCGAGGTTTACTCGGCTGGGGACGCACGCTGTGCAGTATGACATTTTGAACTTGTGTTGCATATACTGCGACATTCAGGGGGTTCGGAATAGGGAGAACATCTGGCGAGAGCTCCAGTAAGCGGGTTGAGTCAACGGCAGCGTTTAACCGTTGCCGCCTTTGGCCTGCTGCCTGATAATGTACCGTAAGCGACATTGCAACAGGAAGATGTCGTCTAGTACCAAAGGCCAGAGTGTTTAACTGTGGACCCTCGTACCTGATGCTGTCGTGTCTGGCGTTTGTGGCAAATATATCTATCGTAGACCTCCCTTGTGGGGCTACATAGGTCGGTTCCTCGGCTGTGGAAACCACCCACATACAACGGGACGCTAACGTGCTGATAAGTGCATCTGTTCTAACATTGTCCGGTTTGTCGAGAGGGCAGTTGAGATCCCCGCAAAGCACTGTTGTTTTGTTAAGGTCGACTTTGTCCAAGCAATACACTAGCTTTTCCAAGAGGTCGGGAATAGCTTCCGATGGACTAGAATACATTGCAATTATATTTATGGAACTTCCTGCAAGTACAACGCAGTTGTCCTCTGTGTATAGTGCTTCTATACCATTAAGCTTACTGTTGTATAGTACAGCTACTCCACCGCTTGCTCTTCCAAGGCCTTCACTCCGTTGCCCAAGACATTCTATCAGATACCAGCCAGAAACAACAGTTGGTTCCGTGGCCCAGGTCTCAGTGAGAACCAGCACGTCATATTGAGAATCTATAGTCAGAGGAAGAAAGGCCAAGGTTGATTTTATATTTTCGCAATTCCATTGAAAGAAGGTGATTTGATGTTGCTGTTTCTGGCTTGGTCTTGAAAGGTCTTTCGCCGTGACACTACCTGCACGTGCGTGCTTTGGTCATGAGTGCCCTTTGCTCTTACTTTTTCCGGCAGTATCTGGAGTCACCTCATTCGTGGAGACATGAAGCGCTTCTCGTAGGGATGCTTCGATTGAGTGCCGGAGTGCATCTCCGATCTCAATATTTTTAGGGTGCTTCTTTGTTTTAAAGGAGCTCGCTGATCCCAACAGCTGCGAGAATAGAGATGGCATTATTTTGCCAATGGCACTGGTGATTGCCGCTTGTACTGCTTCTACGATACAAGGGATAATCTTATCCATGATAGATTGGACAAGACCATCACTATTTTTGGCCACAGGAGGTCTTTTTTCAGCCGGCGCAGTTTGGGTTCCGAGCATCTTGCTCTCTGCGGGGTCGTTGACTATTTTAATTCCGTTCTTTACTACAGAAGACCAACTGCGTTTGGAGAAGTTGTCAGACGCATGTACGTAGGCTACTGGAGCGCAGAGTGGAATACTTGGGGCTTCTGTCTGCCTTTGTACTATGTTTCGCGACGTTTTATTTAGCATGTCCATGCGGCGCAACCTATGTGGGCAGGACCCCCAGGTGGCTTCGTGGCAACCATTGCACAGGCAGCAGCGGGCTTCTGCCTTACAGTCTTTCCTTAAATGCTCTTGTGACCCGCACCTCCGGCATCTCGGCTTTGTCATCTTGCAATTGGTAACTAAATGATCCATGCTAAAGCATCTGAAACATTGCATTGGCTCGCGGTACAACATGACCCCGTGTTGTTTAAGTCCCAGGCGGACCTCTGCTGGAAAGTTGTTGCCCGCAAAGGTCAGAATAACATGATCCGTTGCCGTTACAATAGTGGTGCTTGGATTTTTTGTTTTCACTCGGACTGCTTCGGTATATATATATACATATATAAATGTATATATATATATATATATATATATATATATATATATATATATATATATATATATATATATATAAACAGTATTTGATCACATAGCTTTTCCGGTATTGTTCTCTCGGGAGCACAGCTGCGGCTGGGCCACGCGAACGCCGAGGTCGAGAGACGTCCAAACGTAAATATATTATTAATGCTCTAAGTTATGCGCTTTAGTGGACGTTACCCCCGCAGCTAAATCGTCCAACTGAATCATCTCATCGTCTCTCGCTGCGCTCAGCCCGACCAGCTCCACTCTTTGTGGAGCGCTCTCCACAAGCAAGGGCACCCCTTCGAACGTCAAATGTTCTCAGCCACGTTTCGGCCTGCGCCCTGCACCTGCGCTACACCTCAGCAGGATCTTAGTTGGGCCGGCTGGGCAGCCGTTACCCGATCAATCGTCTTGGTGCTTGCAGCTTTTCACGTAGGCAGGCGCGCCGCCAAAGAAAAGGTGGTGGAACCGGCGACGGGAAAACGCGCCGCTCCGGGTCGCTCTGGGCCGCGATGATTAAGCTGGACGACTGAACGTCTGCAGTGAACGAACCAAACTCTCGTTAGTTGCCTACAGCCGTCGTCGACGCTGGCGGCCGGTGCCGCTGACCTCGCGTAATTAATGACCGTAGCAGACAGTCAGCTACGGTCATTCAGTCCGGCTCGTCCACCACCACCAACTACTACTGTCCATCGAATCTGACACGACTAATTGCAGGGGCCTGCCAAACCTGCTGGCAGAGCAACCCCCGAACCGAACCGATTCGAGTTCATTTTCTAGCCAATCTTGGTTCCTATCGTTTTTTTTTTGGTGTTTCGCCGTGCTCCTCCTGCCGTGCCTCACAGCCGGCTGGACCGGCTTTAAATCTGGAAAATATTATAGCAGCGGTATTCTTTAACGGCCGTCTCGACCGTTGTGGGCTCTCGGCGGTGATCTCTGCTCCCGTAACCGTATCTCCAACTTGCTTTCCACCTCTCTCTCTCTCTCCCGCTCTCCTCCCGTATTGCTACAAAGCGGTTAGTGGTTCTCTACCACCAAAGGCGGCGCTGGTGCCTCAATTATAGCAAACCCAAACACACACTTCAACAAAGCATCGCCTCCATGCGTCCATTCATGCTGGCATGGCGTTGGCACTGGCTCTTCATGGGCGCTTGACCTGGAGAAAAGTAGCTGCTGCTGCTGCTGCTGCTTCTTATTATATAAGACAAATCGGCTAGATGAATACTAGCGGTTGTATCGCCGCCATTGCTGACAACTATTCGTCTTTCAAAGCGTGTCACGCACTCCCTAATTCGTTGCCGTGGCCATCATACGTGTCAACTCTTGGATCGTTACTGGTTTCGGATAAGTTGATGAAAAATTCGATTTGCATACTTTCGCAACCTCCCTATTTTCCGGACGACCCGGCTCGGCGCAACTTTTCCTTATCCCACGGATAAAAAAAAAACATAAGAGGCAACGTTTTGAGACTATAGAAAAAAGTAAAAATACATTACAAGAAGCAACTCAAATCGATTCCAAAAGACGCGTGTCAACGATGTTTCGAAGAATGGGAAGGAAAGTGGCACAAAAGCATTGCAGCGGGTGGAAGAAATTTTGAATGGAACAAAAACGCTTTGGATGATTAAATAATTATTTATTTATTAGATAAATATGCGTCAGAACTTTTTGATCCACTTGTGTATATATATATATACACATGGTGTTCTGAAAATGTTTGATAATCTATAGTTAGAATTGTAGAGCTTGTTAAAGCAAATCTTTTTTCTCAATGAAACATTGTCTCTAAGAAGTCTTATTTCGAAATGAGAGTTAAATTACTACAATTTGTGACACTAGTGTGTTTACCCGACATAGGAGCATAAATGTGCTATTGCGAGACAAGCTAATTTTTTGCGAATTCTAAGCGACCATGTCGCATCTTCACGAACACGACGATGTGCTTATTTTCTGTCTAAGAGGGCTGGTTGTCTCGCAACAGCACATTTTATGCTCCTATATCGGGCAAAAACACCAGTGGCACAAATTGTAGTAATTTAATTCTCATTCCGAAACGAGACTCCTTAGAGACCATGTTCCATTGGAAAGAAATATTTGCTTTAACGATTTTTTTTGTAGAGGTAACTGGATGCACACCGGGCGTCGTTGTTAAAGCCACGACAGTGTGGGACTCACAAGCCCACTAAAATCCTATCGTCCTCTTTGCCCCTTGTCGAGGAGGTGGCCGCAGTACTGTCTTCTCGAGATTACTTCACCTGGCCACTCTTCTTGCCATTCAAGGCTGCTTGACTTTGTGTGGCGGTTATTTTTGATACAGAGATAGTTTCTGCGAATCTTCTAATAATAAATCGGGATTAATGATCCTTGAGGAGGGCCTGGTATGTCAGGGGGTTTTTCAGTTGTTAGTTTCGAGACAGTAGCTCTCTCTTAATGTCGAAAAAGGCGCAGCTTTCGTAGCAGTGCCTTACATCGTCAGCCTCTCTTGCGTTGCGCATACGGCATACGGATGAGTCCGTTTCACCAATGCGGTGTAGGTATTGCTGAAAACAGCCACCATGGTCTCTTAGCAATTGCGCGAGTGGGTAGACAAGTGAGCGAGCCGTGGTTGAGGCTGTACAATTTTTTTTATATCAGAAGGTATTGACTTTTTCTAATATCCAGGATGGCCCGGCAGGATTATTGCCCATTGTTGACTCTATTTGCTTAGGGTGTCGGTTAAGGTCCCAGGGAATTTGTTTGGAAAGGACCTGTATGACTGCTGTGGAAGCCGCGCGACTTGCTTGTGCTACGTTAAGCGCCATAGGTCTTCGGATCTTGTTGAAGAGGTGGCATGTTGTAGGATGCGGCGTATGACATGACTACTGTCGCTAAGAGGCGGCGCCGACAATCGGTTGCTCCAATGGTCCGTAAGAAGATTCTCCGTAGATCTGCTGAGGCTTTGGCTGCTTTTTTCCTGCATAGCGCACATGAAGTGTTCCCGTGAGAACCCAATCTAAGATCACGCCCAGGTACTTGACTACGTGCGTGCGTGTTTCAGTATATGGAAAACCACTTCAAAACTAGTTAGCCACTTTTCGTTTTTAGGCATCACACTAACCCCCAGGCTCTCTTTTAGCAGACATGTCTAGCAGATACAAGCAAAAGCTACATCTGCAATGATTTTGTTAGGCACTATGCATGGTGTGGATGTAAAAACAGCTATAAATTATTCTAAGTACTGCCTTCCTACAATCGCACCATGCCTGACCCTGAGCCATAAAGAAAGTCTAGACAAGCTGAATGCCTGCTATGTTATTCGTGTATTGCGGCTATGCCAAAGTGGGCGTCGGCAACACTTGCCTTATAGATGTGCGGAGAGAGAATACTTTTCAAAGACTTAGCACTTAGTAACACGCCATTTACAGCGCATATTATAGACTTATATCGAGCCTATAGAGCGAGAACAGAAATTTAAAATTTGTAGCAGACAACTATACTGATGATCTGGCCTTTTGTTCACAAAGATGGAAAAGAGCTATGCGAAGGAAGCGTTCGCTAATCTGTCGAGCAACTTGGCACCACCATCACATATGCATGGAGCCCAGCTGTTTTAATATTGAAGGATATGTTAGTAGCTTTTGTGGAGAGTGTCATATTAGACGCTATTATACTTGTATGCTATTCTTGTATGTGCAGAAATTTGCGGAACGTGCTTCATTCACCCAGAGTTAAACCGATATTGTGAGACCGAAGTGTCACATTGTGATACCTTGAGAAACATGAATCAATTGTCTGTAAATTCTGTGAAATAAATACTAAATTGAATATATATATATATATATATATATATATATAAGCTGGAATAGGCCCCCCCGCAGAGCTCGAAATCCTCACGGCGACTTGTATCTAGATGCGCGGTTCTTCGCTTGCTGATACAGCTCAGTCCATTGTTGGTGGTCACAATTGTCACCCTAGATCGCTTCTTATTTTCTTGGGTTGGCATCAATCGCAGCAGAAGCAACAGCAGCAGCAGCAGCGGCAGCTGATCTCTGTTCCCACGCCAGAGGCAGAATGGGTTGCTGCTGTCTCGTCGTTGCTGGTTGGGGTGACGGCCTCTACTCCTGTCACCCCCCCCCGTCCCCCCGTCCACCCCCCTAGCCTTTAGCGCGTTGCTTGACTTTGCCCCGTGTCTGGACCTCGATCGCAGAGTCGGCCGGCGGCCGCCAATGTGTTTCAACACCCCCCGCTGAGGCGAATGAAAAATTGGATTTGAATTTGGTGCTCGGTCGGCTAGAAGCGCGCTGCATGTGACCACAAAGGCCACGTTCTGTTCACGATTACGTGTCTGGGGAAATAGGCGGAAGACTGGAGGGGGGGGGGGTAAGAGCGTGGAACGATTGGCACACTATCCGCTACCCACACGAGCCACACAAGTCTACAGTCCAACATGCACTTTTCTGTGTGTGCCCTCTCGTCTGGGGCTTTTGCCTAGTGTTGTCGCTTGCCGGCGGCACGAGGCCAAGAGCGGCCCCGCAGTCGTAAAGACGTAGCAGCTATATATATATATATATATATATATACATATATATATATATATATATATATATATATATATATATATATATATATATATATACATATATGTATATATGAGTTCGTTCATTCTCATGCTTCGCACGCTTCTGAAGCCATGCATACAGGATAAAGACATACGGAACATACGGATATAGAATACTGTTGTATCTATCATTCGGTACGGCAGCCAGCGGCATACGCGCTCTGCGCGAAGACAGCGCAGATGGCAGACGCACTGGCTGGGCTGAGCTGGACGCGACGCTGACGCGAGGATGAGGGGCGGCTGTGCAGTGTGCTGCAAAAATTGTCGTCGGTCGACTCTGCCAAAGCGCTGCGAAGTGATCCAAGGCGAACCGCCGATGGCAGGCCAGGCTGGTACTACAAACTATGGCTGGCCATGCGCGAAATGAGGGCAGAGAGTCGAAAAACAGAAATGAAGGGTAGAAACAAGGGGGATAGAAATATATATATATATATATATATATATATATATATATACAGAGAGAGAGATATGAGGATGCACAGCTAGTAAAGAAATAGCGAATAGTAGACAGTACGAAAACGACCAGAAGGACAACTGCAACAACGGTTACTTCACAGACGCCCAGCTTTAGGAGACCACAACAACCAGCGTGCACTCCTTGACCGAACTTTGACTACAGGACCTTCTGCTAAAAGACGAAATAGACTACTAGATCAATGCAACCTGCACTCGTTGCGAAGTGAAACAGTGAAACGGCTTGTAATAGCAGAATCGACCTATGGTCATACTTCGTACGTACTTCGATGCGATTCAAGTCACCGAGATACGTCTCAGGTGTCTTCTCATCAGTCGTTGCAAGCGTGCCCGGGCGGGCGCTGGGTGTGTATGCGTCTGTAAGTGTTTGTGATTGTGCTGCTATGCATATCGTAGGCGACTACACAGGCCTATTATTACACAGATATGTGTATAGTCGTATAGTCGCCAACCCGTATATGCTTGTGTGCTGTTTATACAAGTCTGTATACGTTATTAGCGAGTGCCAGAGTATGCGTATGACAGCGGCGTGTCCGGACACAAACAGAATCTAGCCAGACCGCTAGCCTTGGTGATGGTCGTGGCTGCGGTGCTGTGCGGTTGCGTTGGTGATGACGGCACTGTTGACAGACGTTAGGAATAATGGAGGCGCCGACATGTTTGTGTTGGCTGTACGCTAGCGTGGCATCAACGGCAAACGGGCGAAAGCTGGGACGGGGACGAGAACAAGGCAAGGGAAAACGGAGCGCACGTCGGAGCGTCGGAGAGACGGCGGCTACCAGCGAGTCCACAGGGCCTTCAGCCACGGCCTTCGATAGTAGACGCCTGCCCAAGATGGAGCCGCCACGCCACGAATGCGAATAGCAGGAAGCAGTGGGCGCCAGATTTGAATATAAATATGAGGGAATAAAATAGTGCGACTGAGGAAGAAGACCGGAGACGGATGAGAGGAAAGAAAGAGAGAGAGAGAGATGGCGGGAGAGAGAGGTGGAGCGAGAGAGAGAGGGCAGAGACGGTCAAACTATACCATATCCGTGCCAATTGTCAACGGTTAGCCGCCGGTAGTCATGGCCACTCCGTGCCACGAAGAGCCCGCTGGAGCATCTCGCCACACGAGCCCCGCTGAAGGCGTCTGATGTTAGTGTTGTTGAACGATGACGACGACGACGACAACAATGGCGCCCTTCGACTTACTCGTCCCGTTTCCACCCTACTCCCTTTGCCGCTCGTGCCTTTCTTTCAGAGATCTTTCTTCAGCCGTGTTGGCCTCATATACACCGATTCACGTCGCCCCATCTTTTCTACGGACGTCTCTACGAGAGACGGCAAACGAAAGGACGATATGTGGTGGCAATAGCATTCACCCGCGTCGGGGGAAATCGCTTCAGGGCAGGACGCGTACAGCGTTGCAGACCCCTGTCTAGGTGAATTAGTTTCCCAGGCCCATTTGACTGACTCCGCTGCTGAATTAAAGAGCTCCGCCTCTCTCTCTCCCTCTCTCTCACTCTCAGTCCCTTTACCTCGAGCAGAACTCCAATTTCACCCCTGACTGTCCCGTCACGGAAGAGCCCGCCTGCTTGTCGCTTCAAACCGTGCGCATCTGCCCACATCACCAGCGTCTGTTTATAGGTCTGCTTGTAAAGGAAGGTCGTCAGTGCTTGGTTGTGAAATCGCACGAATCGAGAGCCGAGAGAAAAATGATGGTGATGAGTAGGGCGATCATGGGCAAAGGGGAGGGGGGCGGTCGTGGTGAGATTCGGAAGCGGCCCCTTTACGAAAGAACGAACGAATGACAGGCAAAGCCTACCTGGTGTCGAGCAGGAACGCAATGAGTTCAACAAGCAGCAGAGAGGCCTAATCAGAGTCCGGTTAAAACAAGCCGTGCTCCATAGAGGCTGGACTGAGTGCGGTCAGCCGACCACACAAACTACAGCATGAGAAAGCGATCGTGTTCTGGCGTTATGCTGTGCGATGGTGTCTATGTGGCTTCTCGTAAGATTGGCATTTTATGATAGTAATGATATTATGAATAAGCTATGAATACAACTTATTTAGATATACTGTCTTACCTAAGGAGGCGGGAGGAAGTGCTTGGCTTCTAACCGCTATGCGTCGTGTCGGCATTAATGCTACGACAATTCCCGATTAGTCATATGATAATGGTCGATTCTCGCCAATGTTACAATTTGTCTTTTAGTAGTGTTTCAATGAACGACGAAGTTGTCGTACTGAGTGGAATGAGTTCGAAACACGCCCTAACTGCGCACTTATTGAATAAACTCATCACTTCGGTGCCGTCCGCCCACCCCGACGATTAATGTCATATGTTGTCACTTAAGGCCCTTGAAATTGATGCGCCTAACGAATCTAGCAATACATGGTGATCTCATAACCTAATTGCTATTATTAATATTATTATTATTATAGTTTAACTGCCGTTCTGCTGCTGCTGCTGTCATTGTGAGTGTCGCTGTCGAAACCTCCACCGTCGGTCAGAGAGCCGGACAACCTTGAAGTTTTCTACACACTAGTAGCAATATTCCAACTCCCCGACTCGCTATACGACACTGATGGCGAATTCAAATTGCACGCCTGCTCGATAAGAGTTATTTATTCACGACCGTCCACAACATCTTCTATTTTGTACTCGCTCTTCCTTCGTCGGCAGAACAGAATCTTCAGTATTTTTGTATAGCCTCTTCACCGCTTCCGTCGCCACGCTACATTGTCGTTTTGGCGCTGGCGTTTCGGGCCCTTCAATCAAGCTAGAGAATACAACATAACAAGAGCCCCTTCAAGCCTGCAAGTAAGTACTATCAGTAGCAGTCGAATCTGGAGGCATACCCTAGGTAGCTGCGAGTTAGACGCAATACCCCCGTTGGCTTCTGGTGTGCAGGCTTGATCGCAAGCTTGATCCCGGCTGTGCGGATCTCATCATGCGATCCGGAGGTGCCCGGGAGTGTATAAGCAGCAAATAAAGTCGAAAAAGAAACAAAAGAGCTAACATGACAACGTGAGACTCATTTGACCCTGAAACATTTTAGCTCGAAACAGTCCTACATAGTGGCGACAATGCAGAGGGAAAATCTCTTCTCCGGCTTTCTGAAGTGCTTGCCTAAGATGTAGCTGTCGGGGGTAACGCACACACACGCAGATACACATACAGACACCCCCGGGGGGACAGTCCCACCGTGGCTGGTTGGAAAAGATTTAATTAGTACCGGTAGTAGCAACAGCAGCAGTAGTAGGAGTAGTGGTAGACAGCGGGATAGCAATTGCTCGTTGTGCCAGCCGCACAACTTTTAAGGCTTTGCTTATTTCTTTGAGCAAGTCCATGTGCTGCTGCTGCTGGGGTTGTTGTTGCTACTGCTATTGCTGCTGCTACCGGCCGCGTCCATCTTCGTTTTTCGTCTTCTGATTTGTCAGCTGCTCATTCACCTCTATCGTTGCTTTTGCTCGGTCCTGGTCGGTGCCAGTCCCTTTGTGCCCTTCTCATCCTTTTCGTGTCGCATTCCGAAGGGTCGTCTCCTCTTCCATCTCCTTCGTGTCTCGTTTGCTTCTTTTTTCGTCTGCTTCTCCTTGTCTTCCCTCATTTTCTTCTTTTCTCTTTTTTTTTTAATCTTCTTCTTCTTTTTATCCTCTCTTCTCGGCTTTCTGGTCTTCTGCGACCCAGGCAAACTACGCACTGCTACTGCGTCATCACGTAGCAATTTACCTCTATCTGTCTTTCTGTCTGTCTTCGTGTATCTGTCTTCTCTCTCTCTCTCCCTATCTCTCGCATTCCTGCGGCTTCTAGCTATCTGCAGATCGGTTAGACGGAAAACCGAGCAGCAACCGAACAGGCTTTTATTCTTCGTCGCTGTCAGTCGCTTTGGACGCTCGCCGACCTCAACAGCAGCAACAGTAACAACAACTAGCAGCAACAACAACAACAACGGCACGTCTTCATTGCTGTAAATTGAATAAAGTAATCAAAATGTATGGCTGCCGTTTGCTTGCAAGGACGGCCGGCCTTCTGCTTGCCTGTTTTCCTGCCTGCCTGCCTGCAAAGGCGCTCTTTAGCGCTGTTATCGTCATCATGGTTAACATCAGCATCTTCATCATCGTTGGTTGAAACAGCAGCAGCAGCAGCCGAGCATCTATAGCCGCAGTAGCAGCGGTGACGAAATTACAGCCATTGTCTGTCGCAGTACCACCTCTCGTAGCAAGCAGGACTGCCTGAACTACCGAGGGTTACCGAGGCCACCACCAGAATTCAGGCCATCGCGACGACGACGACGACGATGAACACGACGATACCACCACCACCACCACCAACAACAACCACCGACATCAGAGCCGAGCGAGAAGGCATCAGCGAATGTTTCACATTGGTAAAACAACTGGCCCGTAACAACTGCTGAACGAGCTCTGCATTTTTGTGACGACCTCTTATTCTTCCATTGTCCTGGCTAGCCGCTGGCTCAGTCGCTGCAGCCAGCCAGCGCACGCGGCGGCTGCTGCTGCTGCTGCGAGACAAGGACAAAGTCCTTGTCGAGTCGACAAGCGTTCGTGGCCTGAGTCCTCGCTGGAAGCTAGAAACAATACGACAAGAAAGAAGATCGTGCTGGTGGTGATACCGATGATGGTGATAGTGATGATGATGATGATGATGGCGATGATGATGATGGTGGCGCCATCGGCGGCCTCCTGACTTCCCGGCTAAACTGCGGTCAGAAGATGTTTACATCGCTTACGATCTCTGCCACCCCTCGACCCCCCGGGGGCGTCATAGGCGCGGAGTCGACTGCTAACTTTCGTGTGTTTATCGAAAGCTCTAATGAGACGACCGACGTGTCTCGTACTGCCTGCAACTCCCTAATATGGATTTCTCAAGCAACACGTGCTTACTTAGCAAGGTTTAACGGTTAACGCTTCACAACAAACCGGTTACAAACTACTCGTCCGTTCTCAGGTAGTATACAAACTACTCTATTGTCTCCTTTACGTGTTTTGTCATTTGTAGACGTTCTAACATCGACGCGGCATCTTGCAGTCGAGCAGCAGCACACTGTGATTGACAACACACGGTGTTGTCGATACAATTAACCGGGAAACTAGTAATATATATATATATATATATATCCTAAAAGCGTTAAAGCTTAGGTACGGGGCGGAGGAGAGGAGTATCAGTCGCTCCGTTCTCATCTTTTGCTAGACACTACAATATGAATTGATCACAATGGCGTCTTAAATAAACTGTTCAAATTTGGGAACGTCGGTCAAATGGCCAAGTGGCTTGTGTACACATATAAGCTACTATTCAAGGAATTGAACGGGGCCATTCTATTGCAAAGATTGCAAAGACGTTAAACATAATTGGGACGTTGCAAAACAAACTGTTAGAGTCAATTTCCTGAGTAATGAAACCTCAACAGTTCCAACGAGAGATTCAAAGATCACGTGCAGAACTTAGAAGGATCGTTAAACGAACAACTCGGGATGATTTAATACCGACCAGTGTAAAAAGTGAGCCAACTGATACGTTGACTTTTGCGCAAGTATTTGCTACAGCGCTTTCAGTATGGCCGTTATATTTATATGTTGTGAATAGATGCGTGTAAGTTTGGTGTACAGCCAAATTTCAACCTCCAAAATGACCGAATACTGATCCGAACCGCCCAGAAAGCTACAGAACGTGAAAGAGTGGTTGGCCTTTCGCATGGAGTGGGCACAACTATGGTATGGGCCGGAATATCGACAACCGCCAATACTCCATTGATTTTGATCGACCCACTGCAAAGCGTGACGGCCAGATTTTATCGACAGAGGATTTTAGAATTAATTGTACTTTCCTGTGGCAAAACCTCTTCAAAGCCCGACCGTGGGTATTTCCAACAGACCGGGGCACCCGTTACGCATCGCACATATTATATGTAACATAATTTATATGTATGATCGCACATGTTATATGTAACACAATTTAATACAAAGTTTCCATGAACGGTGTGATCTATTGCTGTATAAAGAGTTGTGTTGTGTTGGGATTGATCAGACCATGTTCAATTATATAAATAATAGACTCAAAAAGAAGTAAATGTTAAATCATTGGTTGCACACTCGTTGAAGACAAATAACACATTTTAGTGGAGGGTTTCACAAAGCTTGCAAATTAGGAAGGCCTGATGTATGCTAAAGTTATACGTAGATGTTCTAATGTTATTTTGTAAATAGTAACTCGTGTTTTAATGCACATATAATGGCGCTTTTAGCTTGACTTCACTTGACTAGAGTGGTGCAAGGAGCACCGTCCTGACGTATTAGACAAGTCGGGGAAACCGTCGTCGAGCCCGGACTTCAGCCCCATGGATTTCTCTGTGAGGGTGTTTTTGAACACTTGTTTTGGGGCTGCTCGATTCCAAAATGTGGACGAGCTCAAGCAAGTTCTTCGCGAGCAATGAGATAAACCTGACGTTTTCTACTCGCAATCAATAGTCGCTAGCGTTTTAGTGAGGCTGCGGGTGTATGTGAAAAACAGTGGTGCATTATTATATATAAATATTTTTTTTAATAAACAGTTTATGTGCCTAACAATCGAAACGTATGCTATTTTAATATATATATATATATATATATATATACATATATATATCTTTTTTTTAATAAACAGTTTATGTGCCTAACATTCGAAACGTATGCTATTTTAATATATATATATATATATATATATATATACACATACCGTATACGCATGTATATGTTTTTTTCTACGTAATTACACCTGCTACGGCCAAGGACCACCGCACTTTTGTTAAGAACCATGGCCAAAATCGAAAAGGGCAACAGTCAGTTGCGTACACTCTACGCAGGACTTCACACACACATATATATATATATATATATATATATATATATACGAAGAAGGTACGCGCAGTATATATATATATATATATATATATATATATATATATATATGTATATATATAAACATTATACCCCTCGGTCTATCAAGGTTGTTAGTCTAGTGCTTCTTCGTATGGCTTCGAGTGGGCGGCAGTGAATCGCCAGTGCAGGCGGGTGTCGTGTCGGTGTCGGCGGCGTAGGGAAACAACAGTGACGCCGCCGTCGCCGCTGCTGCTGCTGTCCGCGCCAGTGAGCGCGCCGGTCCGGGGAGCAGTGTGTGCCGTGCAGACTTTTAGTTCAGAGTTCCGATCGCCGCGCATATTTGATAAAGGCTGTCGTTTCGAGTTTCGCTTGGTTTCTGAATTGAAATTTATAGCCGACAAATGTAGCCGACGGCCGCCCCCGCAGCAGCAGCAGCAGCAACAACAGCAACAGCAGCCAGTTACTACTGCTGCTGCTGCTGCTATTGACGGCATCACCCCTCCACCCCGCCGGTCCATCCGCCCCAGCGATAGCTAAGCTGGCTGAACGGTAAGCACAGTTTGCCTTTGTCGCGTCGCTTCTCGGCTTGTTCTGTTTATCAGACGTTAGATAGACAACGTGTGTGTGTGTGTATGGGGGGGGGGGGGGTTGTTAATGCATGCTTACGGCGAAGGGGTGCGTGTATGTAACGTTTAGACATGATGTCTTCTTAGGTCTTCTTGCGTTGCCTCGTGTTTTAGCCTAGTTATGTGAGCGTAACCTATGACAAAGCCCGCCCGTCGACATCCGGCCCTTTCATCTTGTCGGATATATATATCAGCTCCATTACAAGTGGCGGGCGTATTATTACTACAAGCGAGCCGCACATATTGCTTAGAAGACGTCGTCTTGTTGTTGTTCTTGTTGTTGTCTAATAACGTGTCGCTGGCGTGACCGTGATCAAAGATCCTCGTCCACGAGAGAATCGAAATGTACATATTGTCCGCTTCCTCTCTTCGGTATACGGAATACGGCATCGCGTCCTTGTCTGCTGTTTGTTTCGGCATCTCGCACTTTAGCACCCACACAAACCCAATAATAAGCAGAAGAAAGACAAAAAGGGTCAGTGTTGAGTGTGTACCGGTCGAGCGCAGGTGAAAGCAATCGAGGCAATCGTCTGAGTTGAGTTAAGCCCATTTATGGAGGAGGTTGCCGCGTTGTTGTCGCCGTTGTTGACATCTCGATAACCACAGCACCATATTTATGTGCTTTTTTGTCTATTCAAATTGGGTCAGGGGGGCTTGATTACCGCTTTATTATTGGCAAGTGACAAGTCGTCTCAACCAGCTTAAGCAAAAACAACAGCATGCTGGAGGGCGGCCGAAATCAGTGGCATACAAAGGCGGCGCCTGCTGGGGGTAGGGCCACCTGGTAGTACGATTTAGCGTGAACTTCGTGGAACATCTGGACGAATAGCTGGCAAACGATGGAGCGCACCAGATGCGCTACGCTCAAATAAGAACAGACCAAACATGCATTGCTCGCATTGATATACATCCCCATCCACATCATCATCATCATCATTATTATCGTCGTCATCATCATCATCGTCATCCTGAGCACTAACATAAATTTCTCTTCTGATCAGAATATGTGTAAATTTTAAAATATTAGGAATTAAAATTTTGTCCTGAAGTCCTGGTCAGTCTGCCGTTTAGTGTTATGGTGCTTTCATATGTATTAGTGTATATCGTGCGACGCGGATGGCTTAATCAAATCTGAGTGAATTAAAAGGAATACTGCTACGTATACTAGTATTTACAATGTGACGCGGATGGCTTAATCAAGTATGAATCTAAAAGGAGAATAATGCTACGTATATTATTTGAACCTCTAAAATTACCCGGCCCGCAACCCGGCCCGACGGTTAACCTACTGGCAAACTTCCAAAGCAGGGCGTTCCAAAAACTCTATCAAAAATGTGTGTACATAACAATGCTTTGTCAATAAGAAGTTGAAACTCTATGTTCAGAGTCCCCAATGACATGGAAACTCTAAAAGATGCATCGCTTTTTCTTTTTTTTAGGTACATCACTAAAGTAAGTGCCTGATATTATAACGTAATATATGCTCTTGTAAAATTAAATAGTATAAAATAACGCAGTGTATGTACAATTATTCACAATGGGTCATTAATATTGCATAATATAAGATCATTGTTTCATAAAAGCGCAGGCTTAACAACAAGATGGCCTGTGGTAGCCTGAGTCTGTGCAGGTCCACTAGGCGACGCGCCAAGCAAACAGACCATCGATGAGCTCCGAACAAGCCACAGACTTGGCATACATTTAATGTTGAAATCTTAGCTAATCTAATTTGCTAACAAAGAAGTACTCTAAGAAGTCCTTCCGCGCAGAGTTGACGCAAAACGGCCAATATGTTTGTTGTCAGTGGGAAGCAAACGGGACTGGTTTAGGGAGTAAGGAAAAAGAGAATTTTTTATTGAAAAAATTCTACACACTTCTAAGATTGAGAAGGTGGAAGAAGAAACCCGGGTTTTGCGAGTTTTAGAGTATCACACTGGTCACCGCTAGCTAAGTAGATAAAGATTTACATGTGTACTCAGGTGTGACCTAGATCATTCTTGACGGCACTGTTGCGCATAGCCCTCTAAACTCGAAATATACATTTTCGTTTACTGGGCCCTTGCTATATACAGGGAAAATTTGTATAAATTTGCATTTTCCCACAGTAAGGGCTATTACCGAAAAAAAGTGGAACAAAAATGCAAGGCACATTTTTTATTAGAACAATGTAAGTTGGTGTAAAAGCTATTGTCGTTATTGGGAAAAACGTGCAGGTATATCTAATCATCAATGTTCTCCCCCCCCCCCCTTCTTTCCAGAAAAAGACCAATTTTGGTGCTAAATAAGTTCCCAGTCTAGACCTTATATTTTTTAATGCTAGGTGCTACAAGGCTGGTTCCTTCTCAGAACTTCAAAGTGAATGCCCCACAAACAACAATATGTTCATCGCAGGTTACCCAACGATCCAGGAGTGGAGCTTGGCCGGAGGCAATTAAGGAGACAAGTACCGGTGGGCGTGCGCTACAAATTGTTGCCTTTACCCAGTTTGATAGGAACCTACTTACAAAGCTTAAAAGTCACCAAAGATTTCATTGTATATACTTTGATCAGAAGAGTGTTTTTAATAGAGTCAGTCATTGACTTGTTGTTAATACGTGATGAAGACGCTCCAGGTATATTTACAGACTCGCAAATGGCTTGCCGCTTTTCTGCACAATCGGTTATTATGGAGAAGTTCTTAGTAAACCACGGCTGGCTCACTAATGGGGGGGGGGCACTATAAGGGAGCTGCGTCTCTCCTCTGATGTACACAATATTTGTTCTAGACATAAAATATTAAATCTAAAGCTCAACAGGACAACATTGCATATCATAAATGTTGCACTAGAGACCTTGGTGTATTAATGACATCGGATCTTAGGTTTTTCACACTTTATATACTTATAAACATGTAACTCCGTTGTTTCGTCATCATTGATCCAAACGCGCATATGCGCCTGAAGGCAATTGTCTTATCCAGCTGTTTAGATTGCTCACCCATCTGAAGTCTATACTTGCGCAAATACATATACATGACTAAAAACTTCCAGAGAAGATTGCTAAACGAGCTCTGTAGAAGATTTAATGTCGAGCCGAATTCTGTAAACCTTCCGTCGCATTTAACTTTATTTAAGAACAACGACGCGTAGGATCATCGCGACTTGTGAGCGACTGATTTTATTGGCCGCTTCTTCGATGTGACAATGGACAATCGTAGAAGCCAAATATTGCTTTTATTAAAATGTGTGGCAAGACGTAAAATAATCAATAATACGTTTGCCTGCCGTGTAGCCATACAATTACACAATAAGGCAGCTTCCGAAAAATGTCCTCTTTATTCAGTAAATAGAGGCGTTTTCTCTATTCTATTCTATGTTGTTACAATTGTTTGGGCCTCTTAGTAATGATTGCTAAAACGGTTTTAATCTTTTAATCATTTTTGGATTGTCCGTTAGTTGATTCAGTCGTGTCCATAAATGATAGAGTTGTTTCGACAAGCTACAGTAGAGATGAAATCTTTTTAAAACTCGTACAGCAAACAATCCGTATTTGTATACGTGGCGACTGACACATGCAGGACCAGATCAAAAGTGCAAAACATTGAAAACGTCTCTCTGACCTGTTCGACTTTACTTCCCACTTCGAAGTAAAACATTCGTAAGGTGTCGTACGCGACGTCTTCAGCCTTAGTCGGATTGTTTCAGTAGCCTGACATGAGATACTTAAAGCGGCTCCTTGCTCGGAAAGGCAAGCAAAGCACTTGCTTCATATATAATGAAAAAACACTTCTCAGGCTGGTTAAAATTCGCCAGCGTGAGGTGGTTCCCTACCCTGTCAAGAACATACATCGGCCCCGGAACAATCGTAAGCACGAAAAGCCTTACTGCTGAAAAATAGACACTCTTCAGACATTGCCTACTTCCCCGTAAATAGAGATAAGTGCCTTCCGTACTGTTTCGTTTATATGCGCCATGAACTTCGTTCCTGTATAATTCGTTCCTGTACACAAAATCCAAGATAGTAGAAAGAGGCAACAAACTCCATTGATTGGCCGCGGCAACGTATAGCGTCTCTGACAGCCAATCAACAAGTTCAATGCCAGTCCAGAGTACCAGGAAGCTCGTACCCAGACCCGCTCTTCTAATTGTATAGCATTATATACCCTACCATGTACGTTGCGTTCTACCTGTATGATGTATGCTAATTATTTATATATTTATATTAGTCACAGAGATTGAAATATTTCAGAAATGTGCACCACTACTTCTGGCAGAGGTATTGGCATAGTTCGGAAATGTGGGCACTACTTTAAGACCGTGGACCTCGTGCTCTACCGGCTATCATTGTCCTCTAGCTGCGTCTTCTCGCGCATAATAACATCTGAGAAATAGACGCCCTGCTGACCATGTGGCGTCATCCTTCCGTCATGTGACCGATAATGTCCCGTGTCGATCTCCCTGCTGGATAGCAATACGCCGAGTTTCTGCGGACCTGGGTTAGAGCGGAGCAGAACGAGACTGTATGGTCAACATAGCCCGGCTGGCCCGACGTGTAGAATGTGCACGTGTCCACCTGTGATTTGAACTGGGAACAAATATATCCGTTCCGGATCTACCCCGGGGACAATGGAGCGATGCAGTCCTTCTGGTCATTCTCCAGGACAAGAACGATTCAATGGAATTTACGAAGCCTGGCCCTGAGCAACCTGGTGGAAGTCCCCAGACACATGTTAAATCCTGGCTGCCTGTTGAAGGATAACCAAATAGCAGTTTAATAATATGGCGTTTCGCAGCGATCTCCGCTGCGAAAGGGATAAGCTAAGCTTTCTATTTTTGGCTATCCAAAAGGGTTTCCCCGAGAGATTCGTGGCTTGAGAGAGTCAGTAAAGGTGCTTTGATACGCAGACGATCTTAGTTAAAAGTCTTTGATCTCTAAGGACGCAGATGACGTACATAAGCCGAATCACTGTAACAAGCCCCGGCTAGGCTCTACGAGGACAGCTCCAAGCCCGGGCTCACCGAGGTCTCGCAGTGGCAAATAAGAGTCTTTGCCTAGACGGCATCACTGTATCCTATGTCAACAGAGTCTGCTGTTTGTCTCTTTCACTCCTCTGCAACCGCTGCAGTGTTGCTGCACAGAGAGATAGTAGAGCGCGTATCGTGGCAGGAAGGAGCAAATACCGGCAACAATTTTCTCTTGTAATAGAACTAGGGGTCCTTTCGAGAATTTTGAGCAATTCGACCACGTCAACGCATCCTTTCTGAAACAGGTCCTAAGTATATACCGCTCTGAACGCAATCGTCTCGTACATCGCCTTTCCAACAACCCATTATTTAGCAGAGGCCTTCGACTACGATTTGATCTGCGGAGAACGGCGGCACTTTGCAAGCCTGTGTACATTGTAGCTCAAGTTTGCGGATGTCGACGTTGAATTCTCTAGCGCGGGAGTCCACCCAAGCTTACGACAGATATAGCTTGGAAGGAGTTAGACCATCCTAACCACCATGTGATTTTTTTTTTTTTTTTTTTTATACAGGAGGGGGAAATGCTTTTAGGCACGCTGTGCAGGACTACACGCCGGCTGGTAGCTCGATGACTACCAAAGCCTTTGTATTACCTGCTAAAACCCTCATACCTCCTGTCATCCCCCGTAACCGGGTCCTATAGATAAAACTAATATTGCTCACAGTTAAGGGGGGGAGTCTCTAATACCATCACAATCTTTCGTGTAACAATCCGCACCGGCTCTTGTTTAAAACTCTGTTGATTAATTTTTCTTGCAAATCAGGCTCTCACACAGCGTATATCTGGACGCCATCCGTTAAATCGACCGCCGCCGAGACCACATCCACCATCACGCCAATAACTTCGCCAACCGCATCGTTTACAATCGAGTCGGAGGCGCGTCGTCGTACAGCCTCCTCCTTGGCCATCATGATTCCTGTTATTGCGCGCGCAAGTCTGTTCCACTGTTCTCGAGACTCCAACATACGTGCGACAACATCCTTTAGATCAAGAGTATCTTCCAGCAGCCCGCCTCTTGGTACTCTCCATGCCGGGCAGTGGAACACCGTATGTTCCGGTGTGTCTCGGGCTATCATGTTGCAGAAAGTGCAGATGTCCGAATTCGTCTTTCCAATCCTCTTCAAATACGCCTGGAACTCCCCATGACCTGTAAGGACCTGTGTAATGTGGTAGGTCAGTTCTCCACCAGGTCTAACCACCATGTGATTGGGATGCCCACAATCGATTTAAGGTGCACGGCTTTAATTTCGTTATCTCTATGAAGTCCAGCGTCCATTATCCCGGAGACGACTACAACCATACAGAGCTCATAGCTCACACAATAGAACAATTGTAATTTTTATGAGAAATAACTCAAATCTTATTTTTTCTTACTCATACTCGCAAATATGTGAAATATAGGTTGTTGTAGTTTGTGTTTATCTAGGTCTATACGCATGTAGTCTCCAAATAACACGTCAGATTCCGGTCATCGAAAAGATGTAGCATTGTACGCATCGCGCTTATGCACTTTTTATGCAACGCGAGCAATTATTACATGTGACACCACGTTTTATACAAAACCATATTATATTCATATTCAACCAAAGTTAGCGTATTGTGCCCACGTTTGGACGTTTTTTTTGCCGAAAGGGTGTTTTACTAATTCACCGCTTTATAAAGCGGTTGTACGTCCACATGTCTTCGAGACCCAACAAAGTCGTTTTTGGAATTGTAAAAACTCGTCTAACACAAGACAATTTTTTTGACAGGTGCAATAATCTTTAGAGCAAAAATCCCGTTCTCCCTGGCAAAACATCGAGCCTAAATATTGAGAATCAAGCCCTTGCTTGGTGCACTGCACGCCGCATCTCACAATGTGATGACTATGGTTGCTTTATACACTCATTTTTTTATTAATCTGCATTTGTGACGGACAATGGATTTTTCTAGTAAATCACCAGTCATGTCAACAATGCTAGATATAGATATGTATAAAAAACGTGTGTAGAGATATGTAGTATTTATTTAATATTAAGCTTCTACATATCTATAGTAATACTTAGAGTGTAACAAAGACAAGACAAGATGGTAATGGGTTGCAGATTACGTATTTACAGAGTACAGCGTAGCTTACCTGATCACAGGAGACCCTAATCCTTACCTCGTTTGCTCCGCCGTCGTCTTCCAGTTTACCTTAGACGACGTTGAATTGAAATAGTAAATAAACAACAAACAATCAACAACGTCGACGTAACAACACAGACTCGCTTACGACCAGCAGACATTTTCAAATTTTATTAGGCATGCCTTTTTAATGCGACGCATATAAAACATTTCATTTAAATATGTATTTTTCGTTTGAAAGCAGCGTTTGAAGCAAGCGACATTAGTTATCTTCTATTTATCCCTACCCCACCCTGCATATGTATGTACGCACATGTCAAAATAAGAAAAAACCCACATGCACTGAGACGTCGGCACTGCGAATGCACTGAGAATCTTGAACATCGACATGAAATACAGCGCTGTCTTCGCCATTCGTGCGCTTTTAATTATCTCAGCCTGTCTGCTGCAAGTGAGCTGCAGCCAGGATCCTGAGCTCGCGTGCATCTTTGCGCAGCGAAACGCCTTAGTTATTTAGGATGGCTGAGAAAAACGTTGCTGATGTAACACAGTTTAACCAGGTTGAGGCCAGACGCAAATTTCTGCCCAGTATTTTTAATTTGATTTCAAAAGTGGTTTATTCAACGGAACTGCATTTCTCAACGCTTAAGTTGAGGATAGATAAAAATGACTAAAAAATATGTATCAAACAACGAGGTAGATAATCACACTCGACAAAAACCAAAGATTGCTTTGTAGAAGCTCATCAATAACAAGTAGTCACAACCGACGAAGACTCGCGTGCAGACCATTGTCCCCTCTAAAGTGTTAGCATCGTAAAGTTACATAAATAAAACGTAGTCACAGTGGCTATTCATCTTCACAAGGACTTCTATACAGCCGTTGGAGCGTTTAATTATAACTATCTGATCTAACTGGGTGTCCACCTATACAGAGCGCAATAACCGTAAACCAGGATATACCTATATCACAGGCAGGATTCAGACTGTAAAATAAAAAGCCATTGTTTTATTTCGCCAGCGAAGCGATGCTTCGTAGTGATGTATCTAATGACCTTCGGAATCCAGGTTCCAGTTTCAGGGAGGAGGCATGCAAGTGTATGTCGACTAAACTTCAAGGACACTGAGGGCACTGCGGAAGTTGTTGCACGGCCTTGCTGATGTTTGACAAGGGGTAGAAACTAGTGGGAACGCGATCTGGTGGATACAATACCTCGCGAAACTTTTTGTGGTAACATAGATATAGACTAAGCAAGTCATGGACCAAATCCATTCGCCCTCAGAAAATGGCTCTAAGTACAGCATTTTGCATGTATTGCTCTGGCTCTCCGGGGAATTCCGTCATAGACACCACCCCAGAGAAGGACTCTATAGCATACTACTGAAAATAACACGACTCTGTACACCACAAATAAGTCCTCTATGGGGACCTCAGTCAAGTTCATTTTACACTGAGCTTAGCGAGCACTCGAAACGAAAAGGAATCGTCAATTAAAAGCAGTCGATACGTCAAGAAAGACTCTGAGACAAAATGTATGTGCCTCGACCAAATCGGACACCCGCTGCCACACCTTGGCGAACGTGAGGTCAGTCGACCTAACCAAAAAAAGAAAAAAAATCCAAAATAGTTAGAGCAAAGGAAATTGATCGACTCTAAATCTCGATTTGGCCTGACTAACACTAGTTTATCGATGACCATTGACCAACGACAGAGACTGGCCTATGATTGACTGCAAGGTTTTATTCACTCGTTTTCTTAAATAAAGAAAATACTGCCGTATCTTTCAGCCGGAAGCCTGCAATCGATCGAGCTGCTAGCTTTAACGAAGACATTGCAAGTATGCCCATGATACCTCGACTATCCAGTGTATTTAAGTACGGAGAAAAATACCAAGAACCTTGGAAACAGAGGCTGCAGAAAGTGATAGTCCATTATCATATAATCACTATATTTTATCAGGTAACGTATCTAAATATTTACTCTTCTCGAGAAGAGCGACTGCAGCCGTGTTATCTAACGCGACAAAGCTCGTTTACAATTTCGTCGATGAATTCCCAGAGTTCAGACGAGGAGTCGCCTTGGTATAGTACAAAACGATTGCGATGCAATGCTGTCCTCACAGGGCGAATTGCATTGAGGCAGCGGCGACGACTGTTTTAAATGCGCAATTCACCGAATTCATTTTACGATATCTGCGTAAATTTTATTAGGCCTGTGGCGCAGCCGCCGTTAACCTAGAGAGACAATGAACTCACCTACCTTGCACGACCTAGCAGAAGCAGGAATGTCCACAAGGTCAAAACACTTTTCGTCTATAAGAAACGGTATCTTGCTGAAAGCGTCGAAAGCTGAATTTCGACAAATTAACGTCGATACTATGTTGACTTCATTTGTCGAAATTCGGCATTCGACGCTTTTAGCTAAATCCTGTTTCTTATAGACGAAAAGTGTTTTGGCCTTGTGGACATTCCTGCTTCAGCTAGTAAAAACATTCCTGCATCATAAACCAAGCGGCATAAGAACATATCAATGTTAGTCTTCGCTATGACATCTACAGTGTACTGCAGTTCTTCTGCAGGTGTGGGGCCAACTTGGCCAGTGGTAAAGCAGCTGCGGAGTTGTCAGAAAGAGTTGAGAGAACCGGGTAATAACCAGAGAAGAGAGTTCCGAGAACCTCAGGCTGCATGGTAGTAAACTTTGAGCCATCAGAAACAGCAGTATAGTATATGCATGTGTTCGACGACGAAGTTATGCGACCCACTATAAAGAGAAGTCTCTGGCAAAAAAACGATGTATAGTGTCTAGGCTGCGGGATCGAAAGGAGGTTGACATTTGCATCTCCTATAATAAGCACAGGAGCCATATATATATATATATATATATATATATATATATATATATATATATATAATTTGTCCTGCTATTCCTATTTTACGCGCTTCTTTGTGTTTTTAAATTATCAGTCTACCTGAGGCGCATTATATTGTCGTATCTACACGACAGGAGCCTTACAGCCAGCGTTTTTATAGATTAACTAGAACATGCAGTACACATGCACGGACATAAATGCAAGAAACACCAAGTCTGCGGTCGCTAGCCCTAGAAAAACCCGCACGCTGAGAGTTTCCTTCCGGGCACTACAAGGCCCGTATGTTTAGGCGTGCCATCGGTTTCGCCCTGGTAGTGCCTGCAGAATAGAGATGCGGTTTTCAGATTGACTGGAAATAGTGTATCTTACCATGTCCACCATGGCAAATGTCGAGGATTATATTCCTTTGCTCTGCGTTCTCCTTTCCCAGGCTTCCCACAAGCGGCGTCGCTCATTTGTTTCCCAGGGAGTCCCAGGGGACTGTATTAGCCAAAACGAGGACGGTCAGCTATGTTGATTGCTATATAGACCATTGTTGTGCTTTGCGTAGCGTCGCCCGGTCGTTGGCTGCGGACAGTGCGATGACGGCTACGTTGGAGCTGCGAATTATGGACTCAGCAACCAACATAATGAGGCTCCTTCTTATGACACTCTTGTGGGCTGCTCTCGTTTGGCATTAACCGAACTCTCGAGCTATCCCCGGGCTGTGCGAGACCTTAATAGCCTTTCTGCTGCAAGACGTATCTGGGATGTGCCTCGTAGCTTCATGCCCTTGTGCGTACCAAGATAGCGCGCGGTATTGGCCAGCATTTCAGTGCCTTCCGGAGGGGTCGTGTAAACGTAGGACGCCGTTGTATTTTAGATTACATAGAAGGGGCTTAGAACCGAAGCTTAAGAAGCCTCGGCCGTCACGTCGAACTCGAAGCGCTCGTTGACTATACGCCTTCCACTCAGGTAGGACGAGATTGCGAGGCGCATAGAGGGCGGGACTCTCGATCTAAGTAGTGCGTCTACGATTACCTCCTAGGGCAGGCCGTCGAATGCGTTTTTAAAGTCCAACAGTACGGCCGGTAGCAAGATTTTAGTGAAGCAGGGATTGGCGCAGGGCCTTTGCCTCACGGGTAGCTGGGAGACGAAAATAAGCAGTGACACCCGGCGCCTCCGAGGAGGAGACCATCTTAGCACTGGCAAAGCATCGTTTTCAAGTTCAACAGGCCCCAGGCTAACAACTTACCTTGCTAAAACGAAATCACGTAAGTTCCGAAGAGCGGGCAGAATTGCACTGGACGATAGTCTTCACATTAGAAGCTACCCTCTTTCCTATGTGAACAAGCGTCTATCCCTCGCCATGGCCATCCGCCTCTTCGACTTGAAAGTTGCTCCTGTCGCCACTTACGGAATTGACCTAATATGGGAGCATCTGACTGTGAGAAACCTGGATCAACTAAACCAAGTAAAAGGAGCTTTTCTCAAACGGACCCTAGGACTCCACACGTCAACGCGCAACTGACTCGTTTATGTACTCGCGGATTGTAAGCTCCTCACGGAAGATTTGAGGCGACGTTTTAACCTCCCCCGCACCGCGGCCTTTGACGAATGCATTAAAAGATGGGAAGCAAAAATGGCCAAACTTGATCCGGAATTTTTTAACATCGGCGCAATGAGAAACACCGAGTGGAAGGGACCAGACCGTACTAACAGACATGTGATCACACGATACGCTGTGCATGGTTTTCACCACACCCAATGTAGACGGTCTGAGTATCATGACGGGTATGACAGCTGTGTTTGTAACCATTGCGGGGAAGCCGATACTAGATATCATGCTGGAGCATGCCCCTTTGTGCAATCATTAAATGAACTAGCCCGCTTATGAGGGCTTTTTATCCTAACGTATACTCGTACCACTTCGAGAGTTGTTATGTTGTCGTTATAATACTAATAATATGTTACCTATTTTATCTGTTATATGTCGTTGATATGCTACTCTACATGAGTGAATAAATGATGAATTAAATTGACAGGAGACGAACACAAGAGGGTCTACTTTATTCCCATGAAGCTGGAAGCCAAATGCCTAGGGGTGGTGTTAGACACGGGGTGCGCACAACGTACTTACGTATTGACAGATACGTGCGACGTTATATTAACACAATTTACGTGCGCTGGCAGTTTAGGAGAGAAGCAGGTCTCAGCCCTACCGAAGCGCAATGGCAATGCCTCTTGTGGGGGTCTCCGCTTGTTTGATCACTGAGGTCTTGGCACCAGGTATGCATACGCTTGTAAGGGCAGCCTGACAACGTGAAAGATGCGGTAATACGCTACCCAGCGCCTAATGAGAGTCAGATAAAATTATTACAGCATGGGGTATTGCAGTTGCGCTGCCGTCACTAATCCCTCTCCCCCTCTAAATCTTTATCTAGTTTCGTAATGGTTTAATAATACTACATCGTTTGCAAGCAGGATGCAAAAATTATATCGTTGATAGTGGATAGATCTTGAATTTCTTCGTTAGCTTTATTAAGAAACGCTCTGGATGTTGCAGCACATATACATAGCTTCGGTCCCGGTCCAAGGTCGGGGTCCTGATCCTAGCCAGATCTAGCATAGGGCGCACGTATAATCAGAACAGCTGTTTTCTGTCTATTCGCTAAGCGACAACGCATAGTAGCGTTTCATCGTCATTAATCCTGTTTGATTCATATGACCATGCTGCAGGATAAAATTTGGCTATTAGCGCCATTCTCATTTCCGTTGCTCGCATTGTCTTTGGTAGTGAGCGATCGTCCAAAGCATATACCACTATGCCAATATTGCTGACGCTTCTGTCCTAGTTGCTATCGCTTACGTCAATACGTGGCTCTGATAGGGCTCATCGCTTGCTCTTACGTATTGCCACGATCATCACTGCCGAGTCATGCCGCCATGTTCTCTTCTCTTCCGCATCTGCCATTCTTTCTCACCGCACGATACAGTCCCTAAAATAGCCCAGTGGTAGTAGCAGTAGTAGTAGAATCAGCAGCAACATCTGAAGCAGAGCAACTTTAGTTCAAAAAAGTCCCTATGCAGAACGGTATAGAAACTAACTTGAGGCAGCAGGTTGGTTTTCTGTGTCCTCGAGCTCACCGTTCGGCTGGCGAATTGATGTGCCACCGCCGCCTCCGCCGCTGATCCACCTCTATGCCCTTCTCTATGTATGAATTGTATGCATGTGTGTGCCGGCCGTATCTAAGCGAATGCATCTATTGGTACGTGTGCGTGTAGTCGTCTCCATATACTCGACGGGCTTGGGCTTGCCTCATCGCCTCAGGCATCAACATCCGTCTGCCACGGCTGCAAACCACCTACCCAGCAAGCAACAATCAAATAAGAATTCGACGAAAAAGAGAACGATGCATCTTCTACCGAGCACTCGTCTACCGAGGGAAACGTGGTTGTTTCCCTTCGTTGTCTTCGGTGAACTTTTATATCACACTTAGACGCCTAGTCAGATAGATAGGGCGACAAGAGCGACTCAGAAACTTAATGATCAATAATAACAACAGCAGCAGCGAGACAAGCACACCGATGCCATCCAAAGTCGAGCGCTGCACAGGAAGGATTAGTCAACAAAACTGGGAGGCAGTAGGCCTAACTTTTGTACAACAAGCAGACCTGCTTTATTTCCTAAGAATGTTCGCGTTCGTTCTCGCTCTATGCTCTCTATCTCTATACTTACTATTTCTCTCACTTCACTTCCCGCTTCACGCCGCTAGGAAAGACATTGCGGGCAAACGCAAAGTAAGAGAGAAGACTATCAGCTATTGGGGCACTTGTCCCCCCTCCGCCCCGGTTCTGGTGAGAGGTGGGACACAGGCCCACATCCACTACCCTGGCGTCGATGCTCTGACATCAATGTTGATCCAATTACAGCCATCGGCGTCGGCCGATGAACATAAGGGGGGGGGGGTGCAGGCACCGGTGTCAATGCTAAAAAACGCCAAACGACACGAATTCGCTAGCTACTCAGATGGTACTTGAGTGTTCGTCAATGTCGTTGTTCTCTTCATCGTTACTGATTTCAACCACATTTTCACCACAACCAATATACTCATCACCACCGTCACTCATCATTATCCGCTTTTAAGTTCCGTTCGCGCGAATTCCTTGGAGGACTCTACTCTCGGCGGCAACAACTAGAACGACGACGACGACGAAAATTGATGAAAAAAGCAAAATGTATCAATGCTTTTGCATTTCCGATAAAAAGTGGAAATTTGCAAGCGGCTCACCTGTGCAAGACACGTTCTAGCTTCAACACGGAATTTACATATACATGTATACAGTTTTGGATCTATATACATATATATATATATATATATATATATATATATATATATATATTGTTTATACTCATTGATCGAGGGATGTGATTATTACTATTATTCATTAGACAACTCGATAGACTGCGTTAGTGGGTGTTAGAAACAATTTTACGTTTTTAGTGACCATCATGTTGAGCACCGTTAGGAGAGCTAGCTAGAGTTCATACAACAACTATTATCCTATACAGGCAGAATATATATGTGCCGACAGATTTGTATATATTCAGTTTTATGTAATCGGTCATTTGTAGAGAAAGGGGGGAAGAAACAAATAACGCAAGGAAATATGAGAACATGAGTTGCTATGCTCTATTAGAATTATTTGTATTATCCTTACACCATGAGCGCTTACTTCAACCCAGGTCTAGCGTCCTGACACACAATGTACTTACAGACAAAGCTACTCGGAGCTGAGTCTATCACTTCTCGGAGAGAGACTTGTTCAGCGAGACGAGAATCGGCGTGAAGTAGTAGGAAAAATCCGTTGCGGTGAGCGCACGCACACTCATCCGCCGGACGTACCTACACTCGAAAAAAGAGAGGATTTTCCGCTTTTGCCGTATTTCGATAAGCCGATCTACACCGCGAAGTGCACTAGCCGTCTGTTTAGTCCGTAGTGCGGTAGAGACGACGACAGTTTGCTCTAAGCTCAACATCCGCGCTTACTTCACTCCCAGAGCTTTCAACTGAGTCGAGGTCGTTTAGTGATAGAGGTTTGATGTAATGCACTTAGCATGTATCTTGAGGAGCAACTATTCAAAACAAATGCATAGTTTTGCACTGTAAAAGAACAACACAGGTTCTAGAATGTAACCAATCACGTTCCTTCTACGTGCGCTTAGTAGTTCTAGGTGCGTGCCGCATCCTATTTTTAGGTACTATGCGTTTGTTTTTTAGGTACTATGCGAACGTCGAGCCCGGTGGCGTGGTGGCATGCGTGGTCTGCGCCTCGCGACCGGAGGAGACACAGAGGTGCGCGGGTTCGAGCCCCACCGTTGCACATTTGTATCTATGGGGGTCCGTCTATGAAGCAATGCAAAAAGCAGCCTCGAATAGATTTTTTTACGTACTGTGCGTATTTATATATATATATATATATATATACAGGGTCTATCATAACCGTATGTACTTAATTTAAGGTTTTGTGGAACTTGGCAAGAAACCATGTTTTCAATGGAAGGAGGAGACGGAAACGTCTTGCTTAGGAGTGAGGATGAAATTTGTGCAAGTAGTTAATGTGCAAAATCGACGTTTGAGGGCCCTGATCTGAATGACACCCAACTCAAGCTAAAAAAGTGGTTACGTGCAGAACCGTAACATTTTGCCATTAGGGCCAAACATTTACACCCAAAAGACTAGTCTCAGGCAATAGCAAATGTAATGACCATTATCTTTGTACAGAAGTAATGATCCTGCGTGACGTAGTTGTCAAGAAACTACGCTTCTTCAACATAGCCACAATTTTTTTATTTTAAAACTTTTACGCTTAGAACCGTTACATTTTGACAAGACGTCTCCAAGCCTCAAAATACATACCTAAATTTCTCATGCACCCATGACTGTCGAAGAAGCTGAGTAACATCTAGGTAACGCAGCACCACCACTTTGGTACGAAAATTATAGGTATTAAATTTGCTATTGCCTGAGAATAGCCTTTTAGGCGTAACCTGATGGTCCTTATGGCAAAATGTTACGATTATCCACGTGAAAGGCGCCGAACACGCCTGTATAACCGGTTCCTTCATGTACACTGATTTTTCCACAAACGTAGATTTTGCAAAACTATGTAGGAGAATAAAAGGTAAAACAATAACTTTTATAAATTGCATCCTAACTCTTAAACAAGCGTGGCAAGCGCATTGACGTAAATAAGCTTCGCATGTAGCTTTTCACGCTACACCTTAACAACCTATCCGACACGTTAATACTAGCGGTGTGTTCGTCCGCATATAGGCAAACGCCGAGAAGAAGTCGGTCACTGGAGTGGTTTGACTTATATTGCTATGGTGTAAGAGCTTATATTATTCAAGTCCTCTTCCCTTCCTCGAGAACACCCGGAGGTAAAATACGTTTACTTACTTTCGATACCGTCACCTGTATTGACAACTTTGTATCTTGTACCGACAGTGACATTAATATCTCGTTCGCCAATAAAAGTGAAAATCGCATGGCATATCCCAACAGACAAATGCTTCTATTTCTCCAAGTTCAGAGTGCGATTGAAATGCTGAAGAGTAAAAAGGCCTTCGGATCCACCTCGTCCGGAACGAACATATAAAGACGGTGGTCTTTATATTGCCCTTTTGGACGACACTCTTTCACGAGTGCTTAAAAACAGGTGAAATTTCAGCAACCTGTTCGGGATGCTTGCTTAAGGTCATCCCTAAAGGCAAATGCGACATACTCTGTCCTTCCTCTCGGCTAAGCATTGCAAGGAAGAGCTGCATATAAAAAATATGATGAACTCCTCTGGCGTGCCGGCTTAGCTACTAACTTGAGGCACAAGGAATCATCATTCAGAAGCAGCATGGATTTTGTGCGAGACGTTTGACAACGATCGCATTCTAGGAGCTTTTAAACGACGTGACGCACTCGGTCACCGTCAAGCACCAACACTTGTACGCTGTATTTGTACTGCAAGGCAGTTTGACACTGCCCCCCCCCCCCCCCACAAAAAGATCGTCATAGAGAAGCTGCCCACTGCAGACGTGGGCCCACCAGTTTTGCGAATACTGGTAGCTATTCTACAAGTAAACTCGGTCACCCTAGATGACGGTGGTTCAGGAACACCGGCCGTTCCTGCAAAGCACCGGCTATCCTCAGGGCAACAATCTCAGCCCGCTCTTATTCGCAGTCTTACTCAGAGATCTGCCGGGCTTTATTTATGACCACTGCTCCTTCGCTTCGTCCACTGTTTGCATTACCTCGTGGCATATAATAAAGTGTTCGTGGACGATTAACGTGTCGCAGACCATGGCTACAAGGGTCAGATTCAGGGGCTCCAGAGGAGAAGCGAGAGGCAAAGTTTGGGTGGTGCTCCTGTAGATATTTTTCGGAGTCCGGGCGTCAAGCGGCTCAAAGTTAGTGACTCACTTATTCCAGCGCGCTAATGGTAACGTTGCCGCCACGACCTCAATCCCGGCGTCACAGAAGCTCTCAGTAAAGACAGCTCTAATGCTGTTCAACTTAGAAGTCGCCTTGGTGGCATCATATGGTACCACACTTACTTGTGAATACCTAACTGCTGAGCAGCTGAGCGCTCTCGACGCGGTTAAGGCAGCGTTCCTGACGAGTATTTTGGGCCCTAGAGACACACAGAATATATTAACTTACAGTCCATCGAAAACGACGCCGTTCATCGATATTTTGCATTAGCAAACCGCTTTCAACTAATACCTACGACTCCACTGCGAGAGTTCCATAGGCTCGCTTATCTATTTATGGGTCTCTTCATAAACTATTTAGACTGGGTCCCAAAACCCCTGCGATAAGTGTCGCTCTACATTTTGTCGCCTCAATTGCACTAAATATCAACATGATGCATGTCGGTCATCGACAGCTATTTTTGGATTGGGTCGGTGATATTTTTCGGATATGAGTATGTTGTAATATTCAATATAAGCTTAAGCTTAATGAAAACGTGCGTTTTCAAGGCTTAATGATTTCTAATGTGTAACGAAATGTATTTCAGCAATACGGATAAGGGAAGTAATAAAAATATGTTAATTAAAAACACACACATATATATATAAATATATATAACGTAAATGTTCATAACTAAATTGTTCTAGGCGTTTCTGTGCCCTCCTTGAGCTTGGAACTTAGATCAGCCTGGCTTATTTATTGTTACGAGGCTACGTCGTCTTTTGTTGGTTTTAGCATCGAACCATTAATTTGTTATTATATGTTCATAAACCGATCGTAACTTAGTTACAGTCGACTTTCTTACTCTGCGACCTCAGCGAGTTGTCCTATAGATGTTTTCCACTCCGGCACCGTCTGACCGGTTGGTTCCGCCTCAATTCGCATCAAAGGCTACTACAGCTAATGTTATTGGTAGTATGAATACATCGCACGTCCGGCCTTACAAACACACACACTGACACTTTATAGCGTTAATAAACGGTAACCGTACGACTAAGCCAGTGTCCTATACGTTACTGCCAGCGGAAGTTCAGTGATACACCTTTTACCCATACAACAGTATAATCGAACTGTTCGGCAGCTAAACACAGCAATCAGACATTTATATATAATATATATATATATATATATATATATATAGGAGTGGAAGATTTGATATCCGTGCGGCACATACCAATTGCGAGAATGATGTGAAATAAAATTGGCAGGTTTTAGTCAAAGTTAATATATATATATATATATATATATAAGTTAGGTACATTGTAAAAGTTGCGTTAACATAAACATGTCAGTTCCGTACTAAAATAAATACATCTACATGTTCCCAATCCGAGGATAATCTCTTATCCGATGTCCTCATGACAAAATAATACTCTATCGAAACCCCCACATTAGCGAGAGAGTTCCGGATCAATTTCTGCCATCTTCCGCTGCCATAGGCTAATGAACTCTAAGTAAGCTAGAATAGTCGGAAGGTCGAAACGACACTTGGGATCTTTTATAGATGGCGGCGTGCCACCTAGTAGGTAAACTTATCTGTTTTCTATTGAGCGGTGCAGTCCCATGACACGTTGGAAAAATGCCGGTTTTATACGGTCGAGCATCTCAAGTTGTGACGCATAAAGGTATTCCTAGATTACTTGCACTCCGTAGGAAGCAACAGGAACCTGGGGTGATGCGCTGTTTATCATTAGACTTAATGGTAAAGTTAATCCGCAGGTACCGTCATCCTGGCGGGCGATTACGAAGAAAAGTTGCTGCTATGAACTTCTGGCACGCCTCATCACTCGGCGGCTCAGCACCTTCTTGGAGTCCTGTGACTGCATACCGGACGAACAACACGGTTTTTACACGGGGCGCTTAACGACAACGGCCCATGTTATCTATTATTGAGTGAAGTGCGCGTATGTATATGTATAAATATGTATACAGGCAGTTCAACAAGTTCCTAAAATGAGCTTTTCAGAATGCGAATTTTTTTTCGCGCTTTCACCGCTATTGGAAACGGCAACTTTTTGAATGCTAGCAGTCAAAATATTATGGTGATTGGCCGTTGCGATTTCGTTTGATCGCTTTTTCCGTGCAACGTATCGGCGTGATTTTGAACAAAGGAGAAAAAAGAGTTTTGAGTGGTAATCAAGCATTTTTATTTCAAAGGTTGGAATGCGACCCAAGTAAAAACTGAGTTCGACGAGGTGTACGGTGACTCTGCGCCATGTTTTGCCACTGTTTCCAACTGGATTAATGAGTTAAAAAGAGGTCGCAGGAGCACCGAGGATGAACTACGTTCAGGTCGCCCAAAAACGGCAACTGATGAGGGAAACGTGGAAAAAGTGCGGAAAATCGTTGCCGCAGATAAGCGAGTGAACATTAGGGGGATAGCGGAGGCCTTGCGGATCAGTTTGAGTAGAGTGCATTTCATCCTGCACGAAAACTTGAAGATGAAAAAGCTCAGAGCAAAATGGGTGCCGCATTTGCTCAACCAAGGCCAAAAAGACGCGCGTGTTTCCGCTTCACAGCGAAATTTGGCCAAGATGTCGAAAAATCCGTCGGATTTTTGGCGCAGATTCGTGACCGTCGATGAAAGCTGGGTCCATCACTACACTCCCGAGACCCATGAAGCATCTCGTCAATGGTGTGCACCTGGTGAAGGACTTCCGAAGAGGGTGCGGAAAACGGCATCGGCCGGAAAGATGATGGCTACGGTTTTTTGGAACCACGTGGAATAATTCTGGTCGACTACCTTGAGAGCGGTAAAACGATCACGGGAGAATATTATGCAAGACTGTTGGACTGCCTGAAGCAAGAACTCATCGTGAAACGGCCCGCTTTGCAGAAGAAGGTTGTCCTGTTTCACCAGGACAATGCTCCCGCATACAAGTCGCGGCAAGCAACGGCAAAACCTGGCCCAAGTGAGGTTCGAACTTATTGAACAACCTTCATATTCTCCAGACTTGGCCCCCTCTGATTATTTCCTCTTCGGACATTTGAAGAATAGTCTCGTGGAAAGCGTTTTTTCCAGCAATGAAGAGGTTAAGGCTGCTGTCAATGCCTATTTTCATCTAAAGACGCGGAATTCTACTCAAGAGGTATAAATGCTCTGAAATCTCGGTGGAAAAGTGTATTGAGCTTCTCGGGGAATATATCGAATAAGAAAAAATTAAAAACAAGATTTGGAAAATTCTTGGTTTTCATTTAAGAACTTGTTGAACTACCTGTATGTATGTATATATATATATATATATATATATATCTTAATCGCTTGATATCTGGACATAAGTACACAGGTCACTTTTTGTATCAGGGGCGCTTAGAGCGGCAGCAGCGGACATGTTGAGATATCTAGGGTTTTCCCAGTGGCCCTTGTGGCATGGTCGTTGATTCTCGTGGGAGCCTGCAGCCTCTGCAGCAAACGCGACTATCTCTCGACACCTATATCACCAAGTTCCGCACTACTCATCCGCAATATGTCCTTGGGTGAGAAATTTCTAATTCCGTACCTCCAAAGACCTAGTGTGCCAGGTGGCAATCTGAATGGCACCACGTGTGACAATCCTAACGTTGTTTCGTTTATCATACCGCTCTATAAGTATGCTTTTCTGCCAATCCAACGCAGCTGAGCACATTATTAAAGGAAGACTAATAACAGAACTAGAAGGTAGGAAGGCGCTGTCGGAAAAGCAGCGCGGTTTTTAAGTCCGACAATCCATATACTTAAGTCATCAGCAAAATTCAAAAAAATTTAAAACAAAATAGCTGAAACACCGAAGAATGCGTCGAGAGTAAACCAATGTGGTCACCCTATTGGAAGTGAAAAATGCGCTTAAGACGCTTACGTGGGACGTCATAAGAAAGCACTTGTGAACAAAGAGGTGTCCAGTAATAACCACGCCCGTGGTTAAGCACTTGGGCGTGATCCTGTATGACGCAGGGCTCTTAGAGGAACACCTCATGCGCGTTATGCAGCGAACAAATCCTCCCGAGAATCAAAGGAGCAATCTTTTAGCATCAGTAGTAGACAGTATCATGCTATATGCACTCTTATGGTAGCGCACGACTAGTCGGACTACAACACGCCGCCCCTTCAATAAGACTCAAAGACTTATGGCGCTCAAAACATTCCACGGGCAAGTGGCTCGGCTTCTACGGCAGTCATACGAGTCTTCCTCTAGACAGATTCCCTGGAAGTTAAGAAGAAAAAAGAACTGGCTTCAAGATGCCCCTCAAGTAACCCTCAATTAAAACCAATGCCCCCTGATCTCACAAATGGTGTAACCTTAAACATGATTTGCTTACCTACCCACTCATACAACCACCTCATAACGGACAGAAGAGAAGAGACGGTAGATACTTTCAGCAATACCAGCATCGCATTGGTAGAGCTGACTCCCTCTTATGCGGTATGTGCAATGCAAGAGAGGCTCAATACTGGGCGAAAGCTACTGTCTCGGAACCTAAGACTGAAAAGTCCGCATAGAGGCGCTCTTCAAGGATCATGAATCCTGGTTGATAGTGAGAAGATTTGCCGATCGGCCTCCGAGGAAAATAACCGCCGCATGGATACCCTGCCGGCCGTAATTCTTTACGAATTGTCTCGTTCAAGGCCGAGCGGAGTGCGATTCTGGTTGAACTCTAGAGTCAGAAGGGTCCATGATGAACTACAAAGTCGCTCTTGTCAGCGCATCTGTACCAATAAAGGGAAACTAGTTTTGCTTTCAACCCCAACCCGACTTTTGTAGACTCGTCGTTCAAAAAAGTACCCAACGGACACATTGAGAAAGCGTGCGACCATGCATCTGCATTCGGCGAGGAAACGGCTTGTAACCTCGCTTTGTCAGCAGCCAAATGTATTCGGTCCATAAGCCGCTCTATTAAACGTTGTTTGCCAGTTCTGACGACGCACGTAGAAAATAGGGTATCTACGGTCCCCCAGAATGCTGTATATATATATATATATATATGTATATACATATATGCAATGAGCATTGTCTTTTGAGCGTGCAATTTTTGTCGTAATGGTATATAGATATATGTATATATATATATATATATATATATATATATATATATATATATATATATATATATATATATATATATATAAATAAATAAACAGCTTAGCTATATGGACAAGATTAGATCATCATTTGACAGACCTTCAGGCTACTGTAATACGATAGGGTGGCAATGCGATAAATTATCTCTCAGCAACTTGTTCTGCTTAGCTACCGTTTAGGTTGTCGTTGGCATTGTTGGTCGTACACAACAAAAAGGTTGGCCTATACAGCAAGCATGCAAATTTCGCCAGTCGTTCTTTATCGTGTTATTTTTTGCCTATGCTTTGCCGCCCATCGAAACGTTCGAACTTCCACAGGCGATCACTGGCTCGTCGTCACTGAGAGAGCCTTCCAGTGGATATAGTAGCTATTCAGTTGGACGGCCCGGCCGCTTTAGCTGCTTCGGTGTTATCTTTGTTCGCATGTGCTCGTCCTCGTCCTCGAAAAGCCCCTTGTAGGAAGGGGTAAGTGGTTCTTCACTCGCAGGCGGGTAGTGTCAATGATGATGAGAGTGACAACCTAGGCCAAGGGGAAAAACCTCAGCGACACGACTGACGTCGAATCTAGCTTGTCCCTCGTGGGAGCTGCTAGAAGGCGGGGAAAAAAAGGGAAGAGTGGGTTGCTGCGGGGCGATGACGAAGGCGCTGAGACCAAGCCAAGATCGAGAAGGTTAGTCGGGTCACGGCAGATGCCTAGCAGCAGCTGTGTGTACGTCCGTGTCTCCGGTAGCACTGAGTGAGCCCCAAAGGCCGCCGGGCGACGAGAGTCGCCTCAGCCGAGACATACTACATTGAGGGGCCTCGTCGGGCCGGTTCGGGCGCTCGCCGTATTGAACAAAGAAAGACACCGTCACCACTTCCAGCTCCACCACCTTTTAGTGGGTAACCTTAGCGTTAACAGTTCCCTCGGGACCGATATCTAATGAATTGCACGCACACCTCTGCACCTTCTTCGGCAGCGCAAGCAATGCAAAGACCCGAACGCTGAATCCAGACACGACGACCTCACAATGCTAATAAACTAGTGTAAACGAGCGCCTATGAGATAACGCAAAGCGAAGAATGATGCAAGCAAACGCATGTCTATACACATACTCGATAAATGATGTCAGTCTTAGGAATTACTTTCGAATTTATGCACAATGTTTAAACTCGTGTAATCATTTGCGTGTGTGTCATGTGGAGGGCGGCATTCTCTCAGCAGTGAGAATGTTGACATTCACTTGTTTGAGATTGGATCGCTTCATAATCTTTCAACGCTTTCAAGTTAGGGGCATTGCTTTGTGGTAGACCCAGACATGATTCATAAGGGGAACAATGCATATTTTTTAATCTTTTCAGTTTTTAGAAGTCGAAACAAGCCCACAGTGCACCACAATTTTCTTAGCGTAAAGACATGCTTTTGCAACACCTGCTTTTTTTTATGTGAGGCGTAATTTCATTTTACTCATGCAAAGCACAGTGCTCAAATCGAGTTGTGTTCAGTAGGAAAGATGTGCTAGAGAATAGATTGCAACAATTGCAGCAATCGACTTTTATTGATGATACACGTGCGCTGTCGCAAGGATCCGTTGTAATATTGAAAGTAAAATTACTAATCGACAGAATGAGTTAACAACTCTTTGGATAATGTAGTATAGTGCGCTTACTTTAGCTACATAGTTTTCTCTTACCGAACACTCCGCCTATTATCACTGTGTTCTCCTTTCAGGTTTTACTTGAATCCTGAGTATAGACCGTAATCAAAATGCCTTTGAATTAACTTCAAATGCAGGATGTCAAAGTTGCAGTGAAGAAGGTGTATCGTACATGCTCCACTCATTACGTTGTGCCTTGCAGCAGACTCAGGCAGAATCCTTACGCTTCTGTCGGAAGCCCAGCGATTTTTTAGAAGGCTAATTTTATTAGTATTTAAAAAATAGGAATATTATTGTAGGAAGAACGGCGACCATTATGGACATTGTAGGAGTATAGCAGCTTAACGTAATCAACTGCTGTGGCAAATGGCCTTACCCTAGCATGGTGCGGGCTAACTTGTGGTGCAATCCATCTATTTACACATACGCATGTGATTATATTACTGTGCCGTTGATTACAACGGTTACTGCGGCTGTGTTGGCCACCTACTAAATTTATGTCTATGGGAATACCATGCGGCAGTTAACGTGCAAGGTGCTACACCGCAAACTCATTGCGTCGATTGTCAACAAAATTGCTCCCGTTCAACAAATAACGTGTTGATAAAACTAAATTTTAAAAATGCCTTAAATTCCCTGAGAAGAAATGTGGTTCTTGACTCTGTTCAAACTTTCCAGCAATGCGCCCCACAGTCTACCAGATGTACAGAAACCTATATAACCTTTTTTGGGGGAAAGAAATTGTATTTTCCAAATGACGAGTACAGCGAGAAGACCCTTGCGGGCCGGCCTTTTTCGACTCGCTGATTTGTCAGTTACTTTCTATTCTGAACTCATAATTTAAGCCATGCTCCTTAGAGGATGGAACGATTGACAATGGTTTTGATTCCGCCCTTAGTGATGTGGAAAATGTAATCGATTCTCGTGTCACCCCTGGATTGCAGCTTAATGCTTAAAAGTGTGAGCTATACGTTTTGTCATCTGACTCTGCCTTTCGTGACGAGTGCTTGGGCCGGACGCAGAGCCTGCTTCCTGACATCAAACTATACACCGATAAAAACATCAAGCTTATTAGAGCTCTTTTCGTAATGGCCTCCGCAAAACTCGCCCTAAGCAGGAAGTGCGAGCTAGTGGATCTCTGGTGGAACACCTACAATATATGCGCATCTCGCGGTTTATCTGATGCGAACTAGCCGTTTAACACCAAGGCTAATTTCTATCCTTCCCCGCGTTTGCCTAGAGGGACATTCTACAAACATTTGACGAGAAGCTAGGCCAATGCGTGAAGCGAGTGTTCAATTTCAAGTTGAGGTTACTCTTCCAACCTATAGAACATAAAGAAGGGACAAGTTCGCCGCTCGTCACCGCGTGGCGATTGATGACACATGCCAGTCTGCCCTGGATGCTGTCGTAGTCGAAGACACCTAACAGATGCACTTGATGCACTTGATCTATGCACTTGATAAGGCTGATCTCCTCGCCGCATCGATGGGAACGATGTTAGGCAATACCACACTCCTTATCGTTGCTGGCGTGCGGTTAGGGGTGACTGTGTGTGCGTCTCATGCTTGCTCCCTTTACAACACACCGATGTCGCCGACAGGAGAGCAAGCCTTAGCTGTTCATGGAGCTGCGTGAGACACTCGCGCAGTGCCGCCTTCAACAAAGCGACTTCAAAGACACCGCAATCCGCTAACGTGCCATGGCAGGGCCTGGCAGCGGACCCCGTTCTACTGCCAGACCAGAGAACAATGTTTCATGATCCCCCTTTAGAAAGGGCTATTTGTAGGACGCAACCGTGTGGGACACGAAAGCGCCGTTTTACAGGAGTCAAGCTTTTTTTCTTTTTCTTTTTCACATTTTTCTCTCACACCTCGAGATCAGCAGGCGCTCGAGGTGTGAGAGAAAAATTTTGCCAAAGCGAAAAAATCTGAAGTAACGCGAGTTGGAGGCAATTTTTGATAGTACAGCCAGTCGCAATTGAAACATTGGAGCTCGTAGGCGAATCTACAGTAATATTTCTGAGAGAAATTTAAATAAAGAGGCAGAGTGAGAGTAATGAGAAAAGGACGGCGATATTTTTGCTGCAGATAATATCAATTGAAGTGCAACGTAGAAATGTGCCTGCGGAGGTAGGCTTGCTGCCCTTAGGCAGAGGTTTGCAGGGGTCGATTTAATTGTTCATTAAATATATATTGTATAAATATATATATAAAAATGTTAGCTTGCCATTTAAGGCTGCTTGACAATATGCGGCGGTTATTTTTACCGCAAAATTATTTTTAGGAATCTTCTTATAATAGACTAAAACTCATAGCCGTTGAGCACCGCTCCTACGAAAGCTGGTAGCTTAGGGACTTCCCAGTTATAGGTTCCGAGGATAGGTATTTGTACCTTGTTGAACAGGTGGTAATTGTACGCTCTCATAGAGGGCGGCCAATAGCACTTGCTACGGTCTTGACAACTTTTTGCTGCAAAGCGCACTAAAAGTTTTCCTGTGAAGGCCTTTTCAGGATTACACTTAAGTACCTTACCATAAGTGTGAGTGTTTTCTGGCCTTTTTCTTTGTGCTTCAGCTATGTTTCGCAGTTTGCTGATGACTGAGCAGTTTGTCGGGTTTCGAGATCAGGATCAGACGTAAAGCTTTCCAAAACATAAAGTAGTCTCCGCTAGCAAAATGTATGTTTACCATACATACTGCTTTTACTAATAATGACGGCTATGCATCGCGCACTGTGATTCTCACCATAATCAACCCCTTGCATCCAAGGGTTAACTTTGACCTTTTTGCACAATGAGTTCTAACGGTAAAATTTGCTGTTTTCAAGTGCCGTACATAGGGTTTTTTGCGATTCTCTATACCCCCTTCATAGATAGAAAAGTTCCGAAATCTCGCTTTGTTGCAGGTGCATATTTATTGCAAGCAATGACAGATCCTTTGTTTTTTACAGATATGGCTATTCCATCAGTAGCATAGGAGGTGAATGGCTGTATTAAAGTACGAATGAGAACTCGACTCCCAACAGGCTTACTCTACTAGTTTAGATATTTCCATTCCATGTCAATTAATAAAGAGGTAGTTCTCGTTTTAACGCGTTTTGTGGGTAAGTGCAACTTAGCTTAAAAAAATCGTTGTCGTTTCGTGGAGAGAAAGGGTTGGGAGGAAAATTAAAGCGACGAAAAGGCTCACGCAAAGATGATCAGATAGGGCTTCTCATTTCTTCTTATGTAACCTCAGATCTACTATCGATATGTGTTTGCCGCTATCGAAGGTGTATCCGAACGTCACCTGTCGGGTCGTCTATTATAGCACCATCCCTCTCTGATAAGGAGCTGCTTCTCCGAAGACTGTGGGCCGCTTTGAAGTCCCCTCGCTTTGCATGACCTTGGGCTCTCATGATGCATGCTGCCGACGAGGTCGCGTAGCATCTTACTCTGGCCATGCGACCCTTGGCGAAGTGCCCTTGCCCCCCGCACTTGAAATATCAAAGTTGGGTTAATAGCGCAGCGGTACAGCCGAAGTTAGCCTGTAGCCGTTTAAGCTCTTTTGACGTCCACTCCAGCCGTCTGTGGGTCAATGTTATCCTCAAAAGCCCATTAGGCGTCGCGCAGAAGACATTTTGTGATTTCACCACAACTGAAAAGGTAGCGTAGGACTTCTTCATCTGCTTTTTCCTCGCATACCACTTCTATTATCTGGTATTTGACACGTATTTTCAAGGTACTCTCTGGAAATTGTAACTTTGGCTGGCTTCAAGGGTTTCCTCATAAGTGTGAGCTCAGTGGCTGCCGGGATGGCAACTGCTGTGGATCTTTATGCTAGCACTAAGTATTTTGTAGTGTACGGGTGTCCTAGAGTACTTGCTTTACTAAAACTCTTATTTGAAGAAATTTTGCAATTCTGCGTCGCCACCTCTCCCTTCCCAATTCCTGAAAAGGAGGTGAGAGGTAATGGTGGAGAACTGTAGCTCCGCTCTCACTTATCGGGCAAAATTTTTATTGGTACTTCTACGTCTCAACATATAAATGCAGCCACCGCAATCATTGTTGCTTACGCACCTTTCGATTATAAGGACTCTCCGTCAATTTGTGTGCACACCACTATATGGCACGTGACGTTACATGTTCTACCAAAAAAAATGTACGCGTGCTTCAACGTTAAATTTGTTTAAGCAGAAGACTGGGCTCTTATGAAAAGCTTGTCTTGCAAATGTTTTTAAAAAATTCCTGGCTTCTCTTAGTATTATACAAGATACTAGTAGTTCCGTATTGAACGGTATATTATAATTATAAGCAGGATATCTCCTATAAGCGTCTTTTTTTTTTCGCATAAGTTGACGACACGCGTTGCCGGGTCGTTACTCTCGCTATGAGTAAAACGTTGCCTACATAAGATTATTTCGGACGACCATGGACTCACCAAAAATCTGCTCGTTGGATACCTCGTGATTTGTCACAGAGCGAGATAGCGTAACTTGTTTCATATAACAAGCCTTTAACCGGTCTAGTGCTTTTCTTTCGTAGAAAGTCCTGTATGACGCAACTATGTGAAGGCATTATGTGTCTTTTGGGGCTATTTACGTCAGCATCCCGCAAATTGCTTGTAACTGAAGTAATACCACAAGTATCCCAGTCATGTAGGTTAGGGGATCACCAGGGCTTTAGTGGGTTTGAGAGTCCCACACTACTCAGACCAAATGGTGTGCATTATGCATTTTTGTTCCTGGCACTCTGTAAAAAAATCAGCATCCCGCAAATTGCTTAGTAAAGAGACTGTCGCCATATATATATATATATATATATATATATATATATATATATATATATATATATATATATATTTATATATATATTTTTTTTAACTAATGTTACTGTACGTTTTTCAAATGAGCACGTGTCCGCGTATGAGTCACTCTGTATCCCGTATGTAGCAGGTGTAGAGAGCGTCCGTTAACTATTCGGGCTGTGCAACTAATCGGATTACTACTATTTTAAATTCATATAGAACTAGATAGCGGGCAAAAAACACGAGCGTAATTAGAGCCATCCATCTTCAATAAGTTTACCTTCTTGTTATATATATATATATAGCGTGCTATATCACTAGAGCGTAATGGCCAGCATAGCAGCAGCAACAGAACAACGACACGAGACGGTTGCTGACGCTCGACACCAGCCATGGCAAGCGGGGCTTAGAGAGGAGCTGATAGAGGGGGGAGGGGAAGTATCGTCCGAGCGTCAGCGACCAGAGGCCAGGCAACCGTGGGGTGAAATCGGCGGTGGCAAGCCTAGTACTAATTGTGACATGGCTAATTACAACTATATAGATGTGCAAAATGCAAACTGACTCAGCTAAAGCCATGACCAAAGCCATTGGGCCCGTCTCGACTGCTCTAACCATTTGCTGTTGCTGCGAACAGACAGACCCTGGCGTTGTTGCACTTGCTAGAGCTACACTACTCAAACTCGTTCTTCTGATGCTTCTAGCGTATAGCTTTAGTACAACTCATCGTCATAAAACATTATATACGCTCCCTTGGACTCTCCCTCAGCGCACACTGCGTTACAGTCTTAAAGATATACGCTCCCTTGGACTCTCCCTCAGCGCACACTGCGTTACAGTCTGTTGTCGATGGCATCTGCCGCTGGTGCATTGACAATGGCATGGAGCTATCAGTTTCGAAATGCCTCGTTTTGAAACATGGCTTCTTTAATCTGGAGTATCAGCTTAACGGGACAATTCTGCCCACCGCTAATGATGCTCGGGATCTCGGTGTATTAATGTCAACAGATCTAACAGTTTCTGTGCATATAAGAGAGCTAGTCAAAACAGCATCTACACTTGTGAACACGCTGTTCCGTTGCTTTATCATCAAAGACCCAAATGTGTATATTCGTCTGTATAAAGCAATTGTGCTATCCAAACTTTTATATTGTTCACCTGTCTGGAGCCCATACTTGTGCAAGCACATAGGCATGCTTGAAGGTATTCAGAGAAGATTTCTAAAAAGGCTCTGTAAAAGATGTAATATTGACCCGAATGCTGTAAACCTTCCATCGCTCTCGTTTTTACTGAAGAACAACGACACGCGAGCACTATCGCAACTTTCAAGTGCCGATCTTATCAACCGTTTTTTCGACGTGACAATGAATAATCGCAGAAGTCAAATAATGTTTTTACCAAAATGTATTCCAAGACTTGAAACAGTCAATAATATGTTCGCCTGGCGTGTAGCCAGAGAATTGCACAACAAGGAGGTTTTGGGGGCGTCCTTGCCCACCTAGCTTTCCTTCTTACTCTTTATTCAGTAAATAAAGGCGTTTTCTATTCTATTCTATTATAAAATTGCAGTCATACGTTGTACGCGAGTCTAAATGAAATAAGAAAACATGAGCAAACATATTGTAATGTGGTGTGAGTTAAGCATGAAGCCATTTAACGAAACATATCGCCAAGATAAACTGTTGCTAACTCATGCTGCCCTGGCTAGCTAAACAGATATAATCCAAAGTTAGAAAGACATAAAATACACCTACTAGGTCAGCATACGCAATTCCATAAAATTCTTTACGTTAATAATGGCTTATTATCATATACTCTGTAACGCGCCGCTAGAGATATTAAGAAGCACACCCAAAACAAAATGGGAACTCGAGAGAGGCCCGGCCGCAAATTGATAATTTAGAACTTTACTTTTTACCGTAAGCCTACTGCCCGTGTACAATTTATTTAATGTCATGGCCGATTTTTTGTCCACTTCGGCATTAGTCAGGTTTAAATTGGAAACCACGAAATCCAATTTAAGAGTGGCCGGTCTGAGTCTCGAACTCAGGAACTTAGAGAAAAAGACCTTCTAGATAGATAGAACTAAATCAGGACTAATAGTGATAGAATAGCAGTCGATCGCTGCCGTTGAAAGTTTGTGTAGAATACATAATCTACACGGTCAAGAACGATTAAAATATTAAAACTAACACAATAAAAGCCGCGCTTTTGGTTAAAAAAGGGACCTAGAAGTGAATTATCATGACTACCTGCATGGCCGTAGACCGCCCTTTTAAAAATGTATATTACTGAGGATCGAACATACCTACCAAATGTGTAATATGTTTTAAAGTAAAAAAATACAACGTTATATGTATAATACGGAAAATATATATATATATATATTTATATATATATATATATATATATATATATATATATATATATATATATATAGAAAATATTGTGATGATTTATTAATCATTTACAATACGTTTGCACACTCGGCAGTGCTCGCCTTAATAAAAATGGTAATAAAAAGGTGTCACGTGAAGTTAAGAATCAGTTGTCCGTGTCCTTGCTTGATGGTAGCCCCCGCTCTTATGGATCCGGTGCGAGCGATATATCCTCAAGGTTCCTTGCAAAGTTAAAACGGTGAGATCCATAAGATTCCTCTTCGTGACGCCGAGCCCCAAGAGCGTCCTCGCAGATTCGGAGTCCCATACACCACTCATAGAGATAGTGATGGATCCGAATCTGCGAGGTTTTTGCGGGTAGGGGAGCGCCGCTCTTAGGAACTCGACGTCATATTTGGCGATCTTGTCTTGCCGTGCTTTTGCCAGGTCCCGGTTCGAGCCGCAAACCTCGGCATCTAAAACCCAGACCTCGGTAGGTGTTGTTATTACGAGGTCGGGCTTTAGACCCGGCGCGCCCGGTCGACGGAATACTCGCTCACGAACCACCTCATGACCCCTTTCGCGGAGAAGACGCGCCACGCGATCACAGACGTCGTCATGTCTCTCTATGGTTTGTTTGTGTGTTATATCGCACATCTGAGCGACATGAGCCAACGTCTCAGGCGCATGACACCCGTGCCTACAACGTTTGTTGTAGCCCGGGCGTCCCCTGGCCAATCTGGTACGCGTTGGTAGTGCGTTGATCCTGAGCTTTAGTAGGTTTAAATACTCCTTACCAGATAGGTAGGGCATACCCTTAATCCAGTAATGTACAAAGGGCGTTTCGTGTGCTTTTTTAAAATGTGCCCCATCGAACGTGTTGTGTAGTTGTTGAGACCAGTAATCGATCTCTTGTGTAGCGGTCTCAATGGAGGTTCCCAAGCGCTCGCAAAGAAGTCTTGTTTTCGCAAGATCTTTTTTAAAGTGCTCGGTGGTTAGCATCCATTGGACCCCAAGGTGCGTGGAGTGTTGTAGTGCTGTCAGGCGGGAGAGGCGGATTCTGGGAATGAATGTTTGGAGGCAGGGGATGTCCAGACCGCCGTGTGCTGTGTGCGTGTACAGGTAGGCGTTCGGCACCGAGTTTTCGAGCTTAAGCCATTTCGACTTAACAACCTTTCTGATCTCTTTATCTAGGTCACTAAGGAGTGCGTAAGATGGTCTGGGACAGGAGACCAGTTTATATAGGAGACGGGGAATGAGAAAGTCTTTCAAAAATATGAGTCTTTGGTGGGGTTTAAGGGGAGCTATCGTGAGTCTGTTGAGTAAGTTAAGGAGTATATCCTTGGTGGAGTCAACTCTGCCATTGCTGTCAAAGTCGACTCCAAGATATCTCCATCGATCGCTCATACCTTTAGCTGGCAATTGCCGATCTCCAACGTTAAATTCTGATACGGTATTGATAAAACCTTTACCTTCCTTCCTATTAAATAGGTGGGAGATAGTAAAGCTTTTATTAGTATTAATTTCAAGGCCTCGGGATTTTAAAAGTGGGTCCGCAATATTAAGGAGCCGTTGGAGAGTGGATTTCGTGGAGGCTAGGAGGATGAGATCATCCGCAAAGGCTAAGCCCATAAGGCGGAAGTCATCAGTAAGTTGGTACCCGATATTAGTTTGGTCTAATTTTGAGAGAATGTCGTCGAGAACTAGATTAAATAAGAGGGGGGACAGAGGATCTCCCTGCCTAACACCCCTAGTTGGCCGAAATGTGCGACATTCTTGTCCAAATTCTATGAGAGTTTTAGATGAGAGGTACAAGCGTTCGATATAGTTAATGAATACCTCCGGGTATCCGCGAGTCCGGAGTGACCACAGGACGGAGTCATGACTCACCATGTCGAACGCCTTACGGAGGTCGATTGAGGCAAGTCTGAGCTCACGTCCTGCAGACTTGGCATCGTTAAGGATACCATCCAGAACCGCAAGATTCTCGAAGGTACCATTATAGGGGAGAAACGCTCGCTGGATTGAGAGAAGCTTAATAGAGTTCTGGAGGCGTCTATATATATATAATATATATATATATATATATATATATATATATATATATATATATATATATATATATATATATATATATATATATATATATGTAAATGCGAAGTTTATTCTTCAATAACCATAATCAGAGAAAGCTCTTAATTACCACCTGGCACCTATTATACAAGCAAAGTCGCTAATTATCAGCGAACTCATAAGTCAATCTCTTAAAATCTGGTATTACCACGACTTAATGGGTGCAGCCTATCGAACATATCATAGTACTATGCTAGCGTACGAGCAGGGCTTTAGCCAGTCGTCAGGAAAGAGATGTTGTGCCGGCACATTGTGCCGGTGATGTGATGAGCCCGCATCGCATATAGGAAGACTTGCACTGTCCCATGTTTTCCTTCTAACCTGTCATTTTGTGATTGGTATATTTATAGTTCCGCCGCCGGCAGCAAGGTCTCTGGTGCACTGTCTGTGGATGCATAAGCATAGAAAATATAAGCGTTTCCAATGCCAATTGAGTCGTACTATACTACAAAGACTACTATACTACAAAGATGTTGCCATATTTTACAGGACTTATTTTATTCCGATCCTATAGGACGACCATCACCTTTCCACTAAAATCCGCTTACCCTGTAGCTTATATATATATATATATATATATATATATATATTTATACAGGGTGTATACAAAAGTTTTTCTATCATCGTAGTAACAAATTGTAGAGCTCGCTAAAGCAAATATTTTTTTTCCAATGGAGCATGATCTCTGAGAAGTCTTGTTTCGGAATGAGAGATAAATTACTACAATTTGTGACACTAGTGTTTTTGCCCGGCATAGGCGCAAAAAATGTGCTGTTGCGAGGCAACCAGTCCTCCTAGACAGAAACCATGCACACCGTCGTGTTCCTGAGTTCTGCTTCCTCTGAAGAATATATAAGGACGGTCAGAGGATGCGACATAGTCGCTTAGGAGAGAATTCGCCAAAAATGAAGTCGTTCATTAGTCTTCAAGCTAAATACCTTAAAATAATTACCCTACGACCACTCACAGCGCTCAAATTTAGCAAATGCGCATTTCATGACGATAATTTTTGTAGCAAACTTATGGCAACGCGAGCTGAGGTTGCGGAGTAATTACGATTTTTCGGCAGGATGTCCAGATGAAGTGCATGTAAAACGATTGTGTAGCGATGTTCAGTACCGCCGACGTGTCTCGCGACAGCCACAGCGCGTCGCCTCCATATATATATATATATATATATGAGTGTAATATATATATATATATATATATATATGAGTGTAATATATAATGAGTTATTGTATTCATAACACGTGCACAATAAATCTACTTCAGTTAACGCTACCACCCGATGAGTATTGTACGTTGCTTTCCATTTTACCATGCTAGAGGAACGTATGCAGATCGAATGACGCAACATGCGGGTGTGCATGATGCGCGGTGCATTAGCACCTTTCGTCGAAAGTCGATTCAAAAAAGTCGCTCGACAAAAATATCGTCCTTCGAGCCACAAGAGAGAGCAGCTTCAGAACACCCAAAAAACACAACATGGTCGCCCCTTTCTCGTTGTCGCTCTCCTGGCAAGATTTCCCACTTGCATGACTGTTTTGGCTTCGGTATTGCGACTGCGTAGAATAATTGCTGGGTAGCTTGCTGGTAGGCCAGCCATGCCCGAGGCTTCGATGCACCGCCGTCGTCACAACCCACCGTCCCCAACTGCATCTCAGTGTCGTAATGGTTTTGCGATGCCAGATCATTGGCCCTACGGCTTGCGCTATAGCGTTTGACCTTCACTGAGCACGGAGCACTCTACACGGCCACCAACCACAGATTGGACAAAAACAACAGCCAGCACAACAGCAACAGCAATAACAAACAACAACAACAACAACAACAACAGCAGAACACATGCACAACAACAACAACAACACATGAACAACAACAATGACAACGACAACAACAACAACAACCGCCGCCACCACCTCCCTAACATCAACAACAGAAACAATCACAACAGAGTCAACAATAACAAAAGCAACATAACAGCCCTTTGCGCTTACAATTGCATTCATTGTTGTTGTTTTAGTCGTTGTTGTTGTTTTAGTTGTTATTGTTGTTGTTGTTGTTGTTGCTAACGTCGATGCCAATGCAATTGCGGCTGCTGAGAGAGAGAGAGAGCCGCCGCTGCTAGAGCAGTATATTAGCATTACCTTGTTGTTGTGGTTATTGTTGTTGTTGTTGTTGTTGTTGTTGTTGTCGTCGTCGTCGTCATCGTCGCCGGCCGCTGCTGCTGTGCTCTGCTCATTGAATTGGGACTACGACGAGAGCCAAGGCGACGGCAAAAATAGCGTAGTGTCCTGCGTAGGTAATCGAAGTAGCGGACGACGGGAAGGGAGAGATAAACAGACCGACAGACAGAATAGCTGCCGCTCATTCACTACCACTGACGCGACAATCCATCCCATATCCCCATAGCCAGCCAGCATCGGCGTGACATAAATTCGATATCGGTTCGACACTGATGAGTAGATGGAGGCATTTTGCTTTCGCTTTGCTTTTCTCTTCTTTAGCTTTGTTTCCCACACCGTTCCGTGAGGCCACGCGGCAGCCTCTCCGCCGCTCGCTATGAGCCGCACAGTTGACACAGTCGGAGCGTGGCCGGCTACCTCTTGCTGAGCGCGCTCTGCGGTCGGTCGGGCGTATGTTACGAACCAGAGCTACGATTTCGTGCGCGTGTCACGCACTTTTATCTCTCTAATCCTGCAGCTGATGACAGCTGATGGCTGACTTGTCGTCCCGGTCACGTCATTTACTACTACTGCGGTTACTGCGGCTGCCGTTGCTACTGAACTAGCAGCTGCTGATTAACTTTGGAAATATGTGCTCTCTTCGAGAGACCACACCAGAGCCGCAATGATAGCATATAGCGCACTTATTTCTATTAATTGTAATTATTATTACTTATTTCTATTAACGTACTACGTAAGAGCGCGGTCATAAAAAAGTAAAGTAAGCGTTTTTTCGGCTGCTACTCTCTCAGTTGAAGGTTGTCGCATTGAGCTCAACGACACATTGGCGCTCTGGAGTAGAATTTGTGAAGCAAATTCTCAGTTTTTTAAAATCTTCTAGAGTATTTTAAAGGACAAGGTGTCAAAAAAGTTCCCAGATAAAAGTGCTCTGCGGCTGGCGTACGAAATTATAGTGCTATAGTAGAATTGATGTTCGAGCAAAGTGCGACTGAGGTTTAACATTACCCTAGGCGCTGAAGTAGAACTAGTGGGTGATGTTCAGACATTAGGCATCCTACATCTAGAGGATGCGCACGTCCCGGCCGTCATGATTATGCCCGTCCTCGAATGTCAAGAGCGAGTTCGGTGTACCAATGATCGATGTTGAGTGAAAAGGATATATGCGGAGGCGGAGAACAGGAACTTTACGCAAGGGTTTCTAAGCACTTTATGAAACTAACAGTTTCATTTTTTGCTTTGTACAAACGCTGCCCCATTCACGACCAGTAGGGGTCGTGCGCGCCGATTTCTACTATCGCGCACGATACTATTAGAGAGGGGCAGAAATCATATGCCAATGCAGCAAGGCCCGCCGGCCCGCAACCCACACAAAACGAAGTAACACAAAGCATTGTGTTACCTTCCGCCCCGTTTACCACAGAACAGAACATTCGTTGGACTCCTAAGTGGTCGTATAAGCGTCACTCGATTAAAATTAACAACAATCGTTGACCTCTCAAACCTAAAGAATATTTGATAGTATTCTAAAGATATAGAAAGGAGTCGTTAGAAAGATATTCTGTACGAAAAATGCTGCAGCCCGTGCCAACTTCAACACAAGGGAAAACAATACGTCATGGGAGAAGTTACTAATAATGCTAACACTCATGCTATGCATTCCAGCACCGAGGCATAATGACCCATCATTATCACAAGTAATAAGGATTAGCCTTACTTGTAGGAATTGGAAAAGACGTACGCCCCTCCGTCAGTAGGTGAAACCAAGCTCTTAGGATCTCTTCAGGCACTGATAACAACAGGACATTACACCGTTCATAATAAACCGTCAGATCTATCGCTGTGGCATAGGACCTGGGTTAGATGGGCTGCCACCCCCTAAACCATAAGACAATAACTCTAGATGATAATACCTACAGCTGGAACACTTCTAAGAGAAATTTGCTTTTTGGTGGCTTCGGCACTAAACAAGCCTGTCCTCTATTTGCTCGACAACCTTTTACGGGATTCAATTTTTTTCCCAATTTTCAACAGATTCAGTCAGACCCGTTGCATGCATCAGGATCCGAAGGCTCGTAGCAAAAGTGGCCATTGCTATCAGTGAGATATACATAGATAAAGCTTTACGACGGATGCAAATGGAAGTGTCTACAAAGAAAGCCGTTCACGCAGTACGAGCATATATCGAAACAGACGATCCTGTACAGGTTCTAGTCAGACTAGGCTTCAGCAATGCCTTTTCATACGAAACGGCGCAACGTAATTACCGGAAATATTGCCGCCGGCATAGCAAAGATTTAAGGATCATTTACTTCCATCCTGGTATGACAAAAAACGCTCATATCGACAAATGGAGTGCAACATAGGGACTCACTGGGCCCTGCCTTGTTCACCCGTAGGGTTCTACTTGGTCCTTAACGGACTCTCACGACCTTAGTAACTACATGCAGGATATTTGTTGACTATGCACTTACTAGCGGCACGATGCCTTTGGAGATATAGTTTAGGCTCGCCGTAATTCAACAACCAATGGCGCCCCTAACCAACAAGCCAATGTCCCGACGCTCTGCAAGCGTACGATGACTTTACGACGGATGTACTTAGTGAACTCCTTTAAATTATACTCATGGATATTGGCGAAAAACAAGCCTTTGTCCATAAACAAAGGTCGACCGAGTATTCGATCGGCAAACAGAATTAGCTCACATATGCTGCTCGAGTCACTATCAGAATTGGGCCGTGCAAGTGCTACCGATATCGGTGGTTCTGTGAAGCCGAACGACGCCTGTAAGACAACAACAACAACAACAAGACAAAGGACAAGGGGAGCCTTGTGTCAGTAGTGCGACCGGCCGAAAGCGATCTCCCTGTGCCAAGAACAGCGCAACGGCTTCTTGTTGACCCTCCGAACCGTCGAACGGATTTTGTGGAAATGGGAGGCGTCTAGGCGTTACCTATAGTGTTAGATGGCCTCTTGTAATTCTTTCTGTCTAGCAGTTGTATGCAAAACACGGCGCTTGTACGTCGGGCCTTGTCGTCATTTTAGTCACTGGCATCCTCTATCTCTCTCTCTGTGCCGCGGCCGACGCCGTTACTCTTACGGACAACGCTACTTCATTGAGAACAGCTCGACAGCCGCAACCGCAAGGCCGGCTCGAATTCGACTACGCCAAAGCAGCGGCCCTACTCTCAGTCACTCCATGGCGGCCCCGACTCAACTGCCCTAAGGCGGCGCCTTCATTTTATCGGCTACGCTACGGTTGCGTAACTAGCTTTGAGTGAGCTACCCAATACGAGCCAGTTAGACTAGTCCAACTGGATCTGGATCGATCACTTCGACACCTATTGACCCTGTTTCTTTTCTTCAAAACGATCCGGCAATGTTACTTTAACATGACTCAATTAAACACCTCTTACACGACGCAATTAAACTGCGCTAGAAGGATGCGGTTCGACAGCACTAACATGTATGTCCTGGTTCGACTAATGCAACACGTTTCGGATCTACTACCCCGACACGCCCCAGATAGACTACCGCAACATGGCTCAATTCGCCTATCCCAAGACGCTCCGGTTCAACCACTGCTATTCTCCAAATTTCGTTCAAAGACCAGGTCGTTTGCTTGTGCTGGAGTTGCGTAGGCTACACAGTGATCCGGTACACGTTACTCTTAACATTTTTACGTGCTCGTAGAACTCGGTTAGTAGGACCTTGAGCGTACAAATGGCCGCATTACATTTTTCAGGGGAACCCTGCATCTTATTGTTTCCAATGCTGACCCACAGCTTACGGAAGGTGCACAAACCAGCGTCGTGTCGAACGCGCCATAAGTCATCATAAGTACAACTTCAAGGCCTTTAGACTTTTATTTATTTATACCCAGTTGATGAAAACTGCATATTAGTAAACTTTGGGTTCCACCAACACCCGCTTTACCTCAGCGGCCAGTACACCTCGGCCCTTCTAGAACCCGATTTTTTCAAGTTATAGGGCCTTCTTTACAGTCGGATTCACTCTCTTTATAACCATATACGCGAAGACCTTTCTGAGAGTACGTTCCGACGCAATATAGATTTTGATTAGATATAGCTCAGATCAGCAGCTTCTTGCAGGATGCTTACTGTTGTCCTTAGATTACCCTACGCTCAGCAACTATCTGGGGATCAAATTGTAGATCCCTTGTCGCAAGAGCTTTAACACATCCCAACGTTCTAGGTAGTAAAACCCCAAGGTTGAACCCAGGCCGTGACTACCTCCGTAATTTTCTTTGTTAAAAAACTGCCACCTTAGCAGCTTCCTCACGAGCACGGCTCCACTGGTTAATATAGCCTCCTACTGTATGCATCCAAAAATCCAGGTGTCGTGATAAGTCTGGTGTGTAGTGGCCCGCAAGTGGGCCATAGCGGGGCCCGCCAAGAAACGTCCTCACAGGAAGGTGCTTTCGATCCAGATTGTTTAGAACCTCGCAGATCCTTAAACTTTCATGCATTACATTGATATGGTTACGGAGAGCAAATGACTATTTGAAGCTAAACTTTACCGCCTTGTTTTGCCTGTTTTGCCAAAATGTAAATATCAACATAATAAATATTGTATCATACCCATTACTCTTATTTAGGAGTGGTTTGCGTAGCTCCCACCAGAGGCCAGCCAGATAAATCTGTTCAATAGTAGACTGCTAAACACAGAGAAAGATAAACGCGAGATGAACGTATTAAATTACTGCGAATGACTTCAAAGGTGACTTTGATCCATGAAAACGCTTCATCAAAGAAAATAGATTCGCCTCTAATTAATAGACTTTGGTCGGCTCTACCATTAGTAGCGGTACAGTGCGGCAGTAGCAATAATTCTACTCAGGTTGAATTCCACAAAGCGGGTTGCCTGGCTAGAGTCAAGCTTTGCTATTCTAATGCACCCATCGGTACCGAATAAACGCGAGTCTTCACAAGAGCTAATTTACTCGCCAATGGCCGCCCACCTACGGACGCAAAAGTAATTATGTATATCAATGTATGCATATGAGTATGTGCATAATTATTACAAAAAAAATATTTATATATATAATTAAAATGTCGCAAGAACGTATCTCTTACGATTACAAGTTCCGCTAGCGTTTGAGACATTAGTGTCGCTGCTCAGGGAGATCTTCGCTAAGCAGGAGCACATCATAAGTGATAGAAACGCGGATCGGTACCTAAGACAATAACTGTTCCTTGCAATCCAAGAAAGCAACGTGTGCATGTATACATATACACGTAATATAATTTATTTTATTAACATCCGAGTAAGTGGCTGGGTAAGTGTGGTCATGTTATATCAGAGTGTTTCGACACAACCATCAATCGGACATCTTGTCTCTATCACATTTGCTCCAACACTATTTGCATCGACATTGTGCTCTTGTGGTTTATGGAAACCCTTCACGTTGCACAGAACATGATGAAATCCGTGAACTGCAAAGGCCGTAGTTTGATGATCTTGGTTTACCAGTTCCGCATATAAAAGTCATAGGCGCACGTTTTCTTTAGATTTCATCGTTTTCGCAGATCCTCTGCCAGCAGTGGGCCACCTTCCAAGACGTGGACCACCTTATTTCTACATGTACTCGAATGCGCAAAAACCTTCTTTAAGAAGAAAAACCTAACCCATTAGTTAAACGCAATCCCTACTTATCCCATATACACTATATTCATATATATATATATATATATATATATATATATATATATATATATACTGTAACAAGTCTATATAATCTCCGACAGAAAAAGAAAATGAAAAAGGAAAAACAAATATATATATATATATATATATATATTGGGGATAATATGGACTTTTCACAGTTTGCCCTTGTGACTTGGGAAAGGTGGCACGTCAAAATTATGTTTATGCTTAGGTATACGAGTGTCTCAGATCAGTCACAAGGAAACTCACGTCCAGGTGAATTTTCTGATCGACACCAGGTCTGAACGTAGGGTTGATGTAGTTTGTCGTTACGTTCACTGGGGTACAATTGTTTACATCTTATTATGATTTAATTGATTCCATATATATATATATATATATATACACATATTCAGACTTCGACTACGATCGAGAATCGAGAAAGAACAGAAGCACTAGACACTGCCTAGGTAATGGAAAATGCTTGTTAATGTAATTGTTCTTGCTGCAACCTCTGCTACTGCTGTAATTGTATATTTGCTTAAGGTTTGTATAACAGCCGGCTGGAACAAATGCCGGCGCAAGCCTCCTTCGGTCAAAGAATTACCGTGTCTCTCGCGCACAAATAGCATCTGAAGGTCTTAGCGAAAGACTAGCATAACTAAATCTGCTGATCGTTAGTCGTGTTGTTCTTGTCTCATGCGCGTTATTGCACGAACATGGTTACGTGCGCGTAACTATTAGCAAGTCAACGCTAGGCGCGAACAACAGATGGAGGTTGCGTGCCGCCTTCGTTGACGCATTGCCAACTTGGTTTACTCTCGAGAGGACATCTTTCACTCGCGTGCCACAACAAACAACAACAATAACGTAGAAAAGACCGCAACAACAACATAGAAAAGACCACAACAACTACAACAACAACAACAACAACAACAACAACACCACCACCACCAACAACAACAACAACAACAACAACAACATAGTAAAGACCACAACGAACCGGCAAGGTAGTGTCGTCGCCAGATCTCCTACCAGATTTTGCCTGTCGTATTTCACACGAAACATGTGCACAACGGCACACATTATTTTCAGGCGAGGAAAATATAAAGCACAAAGGAAACTTAAAAGCAAGAAGTGGGCAGGTCGTAAGCGATATGTATACCTCCAATTTACCAGACTTTCAGAAGCCTATCTGCTTGTGAAGGCCCTGCTAACGTCAATCATTTAATTAGTGACGGTGTTCCTACCACGATAGGTGCAACAATGATGACACGTTGATATATGTATGTATATATATATATATACATATATATATATAAATATATATATATATATATATATATATATATATATATATATATATATATATATATCAAAGGAGGTCATTAGTTACAATGTTTACTTTTCTGCCGTTAGCGTTTCGTGTTTGCAGTGCACTGGCCATCCGCCACGAAAACATGTTATTTCGATAGGCTTTTTTGCTAATTTGTTTTGACGATATCAAGTTACCGCTTTTAAGAGTGTCTCGGCGGATGTTAAAATATTTGGATACGTTTGAAATAAGATTGTACGTACAACAATCCGCTGTGGACTGCAGTTCCCCAACCGGGCTTGTCACACTGAAATGAAGGGCAATATTTTCCCTTAATGAGATACAGCGAAAGAATGTTTCCTGTACGCTTTCAATTGTTTCAATCTGTTTGTCTAAATAAGGCTGTTAGACCTCGCACTAATAAGTGGTTTTAGGAAAAAAACAAACTATTATATAGCCCACGAAACAATTGTAAATTTAGGTTATAAAACAACGAAGCATAGTATTACATATTAAACTAGTTGTTCGGATGACTGCATATTAACGCATGATGGAAAAGTAGAACTGCGGTCACCATATCCCAGACAGCGACGGAAACGTGAAACGTCAACTCACTTGACGATGTGAGTGCTAAAGTTCAGCTCGAGTGTCACCGTAACTCCAAGTACCCTAATGCTATTTGAAAAAGTCGACTGAGGACTGCTTGTGCATTGCATCAAAAGGCCAGTAGTCTGCTACTCTTGACGGATGTGTTCCCTGAGAGACGTAGTGGCGGTGGCTTAGGCGGCTAATGCATCGTTCGAAACGGGGCGTTGCCATGGCAACCATGGTTAGCGGATAGGATTATTATAAAAATATACGGGAAAGGGGCGCCTTACGTGGTTGGCCTTCGTTTCCTTCTGTAAAAAGGTTTTGAAGGCTTTAGCCATAATACTCCAGTTCATGCAGAGGTCAAGTAAGTTAAAAACCGGTGTATTTATTAGAAGCGGTAGCTCTGCGCCAGACACCTCAGAGCAGTGTGATCTGGGGTGTCCTCTGGTCTATCGCCGCAGTGGGTACACGTGGGCTGGGAGCCTTCCCGATCCTAAGCAAGTCGCCGTAACTTGCTGGATCTGGGTCGTGTAGAAGGTGAGTTTACCTTACCCAGAAGGCTCTGACCCTCTGGGCCCGACGCAGGCGGCTCTTGTTAGTGTCGAACTTTAGGGCATCGGGGGGCCATATCTTCGCATCCCTCCATACCTTCCTTGCCACCAAAAACTTAACATCACTTTCCTTGAATGGGGTCTGGACTTAGCAGTTGCTTGGGGCTTACTCCCTTTTAAGCCGCGCCTTTCTGGGGACAGCGTTCTTAAAGTCTATCGACTTCTCATTCTTTTTTACCATGGTGCGGAGAAAGGGGCGATTCTCGTTCTTTTTTAGATGCTGATCGCAATCTAGCACACGCTTCTCTAGTTGGCTATTGCTGAGCCCGTGCGGCCCCATACATCCAACTTGCTGACGAATCCCTCGGCATAGAGATACCTTTGAACAGATGTCTGTGGTACGTCGTCAATGGCCACGATCTCGCGCAGCGACAGGTGTGGGTTTTATTTGACCAATGTTGGTTAAGCGGCCGTACCCACTGTCCCAGGGCGTCCCGGGCTCATACCGCCATGTAAATAAACAATTCTCTCCTAACAGTTTTAGTCCAAACGGACTTATATATATATATATATATATATATATATATATATATATATATATATATATATTAATTCACAGACACATTGCAGGATTGAATTCAGTTATTTGGAGCAATACTACAATACATATATACTACTATATATATATATATATATACATATATATTAATTCACAGACAAATTAGGGGATTGAATTCAGTTCTTTGGAGCAATACTACAAGACAATTTAGTAATCTTCATGGGCAACGAAATATCCACACGAGGTAATGCCTTTCACGGAGTACAATGTGCGCTCAGGCCTACGCCGTAAGAAGGATCGTAAGTTATAGGGACACAAACACATCGTCTATTAACATCTGACGCGCAATGGTTCATCGTATATCTGCATACCCACTGTTTAACATGTGCCGGGGCGGAAAAATACTCCACGCATGCAGAGAAAGCTTTTTTATGTCGCTCTACCAAGGCAACGGCAAGCATTCGTTAAGTTATAATGCCGCTCGGGTTCGGGCGCGAATAAAATGATCTTATGTTCATCAATATGCACTGGGCATTTGACTCGGTCTTTCAAAGTCATCTTCTTTAGATATTATGAATTAAATTTGACCTCGGGGGATGCAAAACAACATACTTATAATTGCGCACCTACAATATTACTTAAACGAAGCATCAAGATGGCGCCACGAAAGCATCATTAGCATCAACGTTCAGGAAACAAACGTAATGTGTTTTACGAGGTCTTCTAAAAGATCATACACTCATGAAGACGGAAATCTCAAGATAAACGCAATCGTTGCACACAAGCTTGTTTCAGAACGGACGCCGGTAGACGTGTTGATTCCGAAAATAGATACGATTTTGAACAGAACAATATACATGGATATGTAAAGTTTTCGGGCTGACCCTCAGCCAAGACTTAACGTCCACAGAACTGTTTGTCACATTGCTTCATAGACGGACCCCCATAAATACAAATGTGCAACGGTGGGGCTCGAACCCGCGCACCTATGTGTTTCCTCTGGTTGCGAGGCGGAGACTTAATCCTCCACGCCACCGGCAAATATACCGACGGCCCGGCTTTCCAGAGGGCTTTTCAGTGGAGAAGGGCCTTTTTCAAAAGAACTGGTTGGCATTGCACAGGTTAACGTGGCACGACTTTTATCACTACATCTGCTAGACAGAAAACTGCTTCAACTTGGCTGATTGTCTATGCAGGTTATGCGGAAAAGTGAGCATCGATAGGTATCCTGTATGAGTCTATATGTAATGTATATGAATGGAAGGAATATATAATTCGTTTGACATGTATACCTAAACACACATGCGAGTATATAACGATCGCTCCTCAATTATAGCTTAAACGTATTCGTCTAAGATGCATATGTATATATATATATATGTGTGTGTGTGTGTGCAGACTGTATACATACATATAATATGTATACACCCAGGTGAGCCTTAAAGCAAATAATGAGCGTACTGGAAAGAACAATAAGAAATGCGACAGCGTACAGTCTATCATGAGGCGTCTGGGCGACTCCTGCTGTGGTGGAGGTGCTTCACCATAATGAGAGAAAGAGGTGTAGAGAGAGAGAGAGCGAAAGAATGAAAGACAAAGGAGAGAACACATAACGGCCTAGATCCCATATTTCCCATGAGGGTCAGGTAATATGGATGTTGTTACATTGTACGGGGATTATAGCGGTTCTTTTGTTCCCCTCCTGACTCTGTCCTTCTGTCTTCGTATCCCTCGTCGTTCGTATTCCGCATCGTTCGCGGACATCGCGAATCCCCGGTTGCGGTTAGAGGGGGCGGGTTAGAATGGAAACCCCTAAAGGTGCGGAACCACGTCGGCGACGCAAGCTACAAACGGACCAACGGACGCGTTTGGCTTGACAACACTACAGCAACAATAACAACAACAGAAACTCTAGTTGCGATGGGGACGGTATGCAAACGCAGGAAGTTCTGCCTGGCCACCGCCGGAGGTCATCAATATTCAAATATCGCGCGTTAGGTGCCTTTTCGCAGCTAGCCCAGCGCTGTACGCCGTTCGTGGATTGCCAAAGAGCCTTCGTCTACCCATCGCGTCCGCCCGGCTTGCCCGGTACTGTTGTTGTTGTTGCTGTTGTTGTTGTTGTTGTTGTTGTTGTTGTTGCTGTTGTTGTTGCTGTTGTTGTCGTCGTTGTCGTTGTTGAAGCTTTTCCCACACAATTCTATCTTTTATGCCAGCTACAGCTGCGGGGGCATCAAGCATTCTGCTTTAGCCGTCCCTGTAACGGCCGCCGCAGCAGCATAAAAGTCCGAGTCTGAGATCCCCGCCCGAGGCTCATCCCTGGGCTTGTATAATTCAGAACTATATTACGCAGCCGTTATGGAGAGGATGCAACAGCAGCAGCAGAGACGGCTCAATGTGATTATGACTTTAACGCGTCACGAGTAAACTCCTCATTCGCGTGCTAACGCATAGCTTCTCTAAGAACAACAACATCAACCAGAATAAAAATAACAACGCAACAACAACAACAACGGCATTTAGCTTTCTTTCTTCCCAAGTGGAAGACAGCGTTAAAGCAATGCATGCGGCCGCGGCGTTGTGGCTCTGATAGCGCAGCCGTTCGTAAGTGTTGTTTACCGTCACCTCCCTGCTAGTCAAACTCTGCCGATTCATAGTAAGTAGGTTCGCCAGAGTACAAAGTTGCTGTGCGCAAACACCAGTTACACGAGAATATCAAGAATCTAGTAGCATGTGTAATGTTTTTAAGAGAACATACCACTCAAGCTGTCTATATATTTATTATAGCTGTCTATTATTGGGAGGAGCATATTTGGGAATATAGAAGATTGTTCACCATTATATGTGAAACAAATGCTTGCGGCTGTCGTGGGTAAATAAGGCCAACCCGGCCGAGGGCAATTCCTGGCTTTGCTTCTATTCGAACGCTATCTGCTTTTATATGTAACCGGGCTAACAGGGCCCCACGATACTGATGGAATCGTTCTCCCCTATGAGGAAAGAGTATATATATATATAAATAAAACTGAAGCGACCTTTTTCATGTCGCCAACAGTAAAATATATTAGTGTGATTCTCGTCAAAGGTCTTACGGGGAACCCGTTTGTACGGCAAAAGCAGCTCAGGCCTCCACAGGCTTCCGGCATTTTCCCGCGTTGCATGGCAGCCTCGGATACCTGACGAATATTCATTGCAAGCCTAGTGGACAGTATTAGGCTATACGCTGCTCCTGTTTGGGAATTCATAACAGCGCAGAGTTACAGCTAGATGGGAACAGACCTCTGGGCTCATAGCTTAAACAATAGATCGCGCAAACCGTACAGCGACCACAATAGCCAAACAGGTCTGAATCGCCACGCTTGATTCTTTTCTTAGGCGGTACATTCTGGCCCTTATCATGGCAATCTTCCACAACATAAGATCGTCTATCATTGCTCCATGTTTCCTTCCACTCGACCTTACTGGCCACCGATTTTGACACCACTTGTTATTCTGTTACCGTTCGTGAGGCGGCGGACCTCCCGTGGGTAAATATCGATTGTGTGCTCCCAGTAATTCGTCTTGCCTGATTCGCACAGGACGCAGACATTACAGTCCAGTTCCCGTATTCGGGTTAGGCATGCCTGTCATTGCCCGTGTACGGTCGCAACCTTTTTCGTCGGGTCGTCGTACTCAACGCTGACTACCCTGTGTCCCTTTTTGAGATCTGTTATATTATTTTCCGCCTCTGTTCTGTTTTGCAAGAGGGCCCTCCTATTACATCGCTTGCCAATCGCAGTTGGTCTATAACCCGGAATAGTTTAGGGCCAACTCTTTGAGCTCGGTCTTCGAATTTTAGACCCTGCACCGGATGGTGTCTACATGGTGTGTGTGTTGCTTTAGGAATTGTATAGCTTCATCAAGATGGCACTCCTGTTCTGTCTCCAAGACCTTGGATCACTTCCTTCCCCCACGGGAGCCATACGCTGGTCTTCTCCTTGTTTCCCTGTAATTTCCCGAACCTGCGTAGGAGTCATTTCCCGTGGATGTGGTCGATCCTAGTCTGCCAATGCCTATCCTTTTTCGGCCTTCCGTCCTCCCCTAGCCATTGTGATCCATCTCCCGGGGAGTTTCGAGGAGTGGTATAAAGCGGGGTTCGGTACACGTTCGTTACACGTTTGACGCCCATTTCGTCATGCATAAGGATATTGGCCACCAAATCGTCATGCATAAGAATAATAGCTTCCGAATAGTATCTGCATTTGTTTTGACGTATTCTAAAAAAATCACGCGATATAATCCGGTGGTGATGGGTCCTTTGTGCACAAGAGGCAAAATGATGTTAGGTTTTATTTGGGATTACCCGTGAAACCAATATCGCCCAGGTTCCTTGTTAACTTGGAGGCAAGTCCAACAATGCTTCGTAAATCGAGGTGTAAAAATATTCGGGCATATTTAATCATTGAAATGCTCTACGCTTTAGGTTAACAAAGATGACTTAATAATTCACCGCTCCTACTTTTGTAGTACTTGTTTTTTCAAGTTACATAGATCTTTTGCCCTGTTGCAGAGCATCTTCAATGGTGTGATACTTTTCCAGCCAACAGAGAATCTAACGTATTTGGCTAACCGGAGCAAACCATAGTTAATGATTTAATTGAAATTTAGCACCCAAATTTTGTTTTTACACAGGCAAAAATACATTCAATAAATAACAATCTGATTTTTAACACACGGATAACGTAGTAGATACTCAATAAGTTCGCTTAAGTAAACCCTCTCTTAAAATCGCTAGAGTTTATTTATTTACTTTATTAATTGATAACAAGGTTTGGCCAGATCTGCAAATCTGACAAATATCGTTCTACCCGTGCACGGGCATTCGTTTGATGGCATGCCTAAATCACGTTCATTGTATGAAAACATGCATGTTATGAAAATATAAAAAAAATATTAAATATATATATATATATATATATATATATATATAAACTTCTGCTGGCGCCGGCCATTACTCCACACTGCCCCATCGACCGTTTTCGGCAATACAATGATAATTGAGCCTTCGTCGCCCAGATCGCGCGATTCTTTTCGAAGTCTGCATCAATCGTGTGTGTATTGAGCAGCGTTTCATTTCAGGTCCAAAAACGTATCTTAGCGGTGGATAGTAGTACGCTTTGAAGTATACATTCACAGGTAACAAACTAAAGCCCCTGGCACGGGGGCGTAATAAACTGACTCCCGTGGCATGGTAGCATGGTCTAGATACACCTATTGTTCGTGCATTCTCAAATGAGGTTTCTTTAGCTAAATAATGTAGCAGCAGGGCAATAATAACCATGTCCAACATAAACAACCAGCAAGGCCGGGGCTAAAACTAGCGATAACCGGTCGTTTGTCGTTCGTGGTTGTCATGACTCACGCCCAAGGTCCTAGAGTTATTCCACCAAGTATTATTTACGACTTAATAATACTGCTGCTGTGCTGAGCGGCAGCTTATGAAATCTAGATAGTCACAGATGGTCTCTAATTTAAAGACGACGACGACGACTAACCTCAACATGAAAAAGCGTCTTGTGCGCTTTACTTGGCTGTTATGAGCGCGAGTAGCGACCACAGAATTAGCGGCGCACTGTTTGCACCCCGTCGAACAAGACTCGAGCTTTGCTTCACCTGAGGATAATTTGCAGAAAAAGCGGCCGGTGTCGCATTATGTGCGTGTATGTGGTCACGCTCTAATAGTCATCAAGATCGACGACAGACTGCTTCCACGTGCATGTGGGTGGCACGCCTATAATAACGGAATTACTATGGCTTCTTTCACTTCAATCAATCAGTCAGGTTTTATTGACGTGCCCAACAAGTTGGAAATCTGTCACCTTTCGTGCAAATCATACACAATCATACGAGAGTGTATGTACACATCAGAAGTGTGTCAAAATCAAACGCATCTCACTCAGCCACTAAGAAAAATTCTACCAGGATCTCACAAGGACGGTGCTGGTTGGCGCCAGTTGTTCTGAAAACAACTTATCTGATGCCGGAACCTTCGTGATCACGAAGGTGGGCGAGACCCCAGGAGGTGGCCATGCCATTGCACTTCGGCAAGGCTGAGACCTGCCAGCAAAAACTGGGCAAGATGGGGCATGTAATTTTTCGTAGCAAAACTGATCCAATCTACATGTAGAAGACTGCATAACTGCAGACACACAACATAGCGAAGACACGGACAAATGGACCCGTTCTCTGCCAAATAGATAAATGGGCGCCTCCGTCTGTCATCACAAGACGGCGCAGAGCGCGTTCCTCAAGTGCATCTCTGCCAACTATAAGATTAGTCAACCTTTCATGCGAGTTCGTCTGTGGCAAGCGCCGCCATTGGCCATACAGCACACAAACGGCGAATAAAAAATGAACTCGTAACTCAGTGCGGGCCGACCGTCAGGAGTTTTATTGAAAGAAGATAAAAGACAGAAATTTAAAAAATGGCTCCTTGATCTGCTGGCTGACAGCTTGATCATTTATGTTCCCGTTAGAGTTGCGTTACCATTTACGTTGAATTGGCAAGGCCCGAGCAGTCACCTAGTATTGTACATACGTGGAAGAGGTCAAAAGTACTAATATAGATTTTGCCGCAAGGTCATCGCCTTTGCCCAAATTTCGCCCTCACCCTAGAATTGATTATGATTGAATCATACAGATTGTCCTCAACAGGTCTAGTAGTCCAGAGGAAAACACATTTTAACTTCAACGTACATCAGAGTCCACTTACATTGGTACTTCACGACATTAGGTAACCTCCATCCTAGGGTTGAACGAGTGTGTTCCTATATACAGGGTGCTCTAAAATTCGCGCAGCAAACTTTGAAGTCTAGCACAACTAAACAAAAAAATTGAATCAAGCAAGGGGCGGAAATGTCTTCTAAAAATCGTAATTAAACGTGAGAGCCAAAATATAAAAATTGCAAAGAGTTCTATTTCATGAGAATTCTCTTCAATACAATACTTGTTCTGCTTTGGGCTAACCTAGAATGCAATTTAACAGAGTTAGTGAATATATGTCAGGATAAAAAGCTCGATACAACAATTTTTGGATATTTCGCTCTTACTTCAGAAGTCATTTCCGCCCCTCGTTCCATTGGAAGAATGAGTTTTTCGACGAGCTGTACTAAACCTCAAAGTTTGTAGGGCAAATTCTAAAGCATGTATATATATATATCAAGCTTTTATTTCACCATAAATTAGTAGATTAGGAACAATACAACGATTTAGGACAGTACATATTTCACTCGCAAGGTAACAGACTACCCTTCAATTTCAGTACATTCGAGTATGTGGTAGCGCCCGATGTCACATTATCCACAAAAACTACACACACAATCTTTAATGCCGAAACAGTTAGGTTTCATACATATATAATTGTGGTATCCATGCCACGTGGTCCGACAGATGGCTGTATTTTGTGACGCTTCTTTCCACCTCTGGGAGGCAAAAGCTGGTTCTTCGGTATAATTATTCATAACGAATTGCATGTTCTTAGTCTCTCGAAAATCTCTGTTGACGTTTAACACTTGTGGACTTACCGGTAGCTTGTTCAATACCAACTATTCTGTTAATGTTTGTACTCTACACAACTCGATTGCGAGTGTTGCTGACGCGTTCTTTGGTAAGCTCAATATTCGTTTTGTATACCAAGCCTTTATTTTATCTAAACTTTTCATATCGCTTAGGGTCAAGTATGTTGCGACTACGGGCAAGCAGTAACTTACTATTGGTAGTATTTTCATACAAAAAACATTCTATATATATATATATATATATATATATATATATATTATACCCTTTTCTATTACAGTTTTCCTATATCACCGTTGCCAGCGGTATCGCTCTTCTACATTGTTAAAAGTGACAGAGATCGCACGATTTTCCGTATATATTGCAATTGGGCTAGATCATTATTTCGTGAAACCTATTTCGTGTAAATAACAACACTGTTTATAATAACTTTGACTATAGTCAGCAATCTTGGAACCTATCGGTTCTAAGTGAGCATATGCTGCACCAAAATCGAACTCACGAATCCACGCACCGGAGCCGCCAGTCATCTCCCACACCTCGTCCCGTTAATATATATATATATATATATATGTTGACCGGCATCTCTCCTAGAGCGATCTCCGCACATTTGCAGCCTCTCAAGTAACTCGTTTTTTACCTTGTGTAGCATTAAACATCAGCCTAATATCGCCAATGGAATGGAATGTAGAGAGATGACCGGCGACTCTAAGGGGAGAAGTAGCGGGCTAGGTCCCGGCGTGACACATACGCCTTCTCTTCTGTTCCTACTTCGGATATCTGCCTAGCAGCCGAGGTATTTCGGATGAAATCAAGGTAAGGACTTTCGCCCCCGATACTCACATATAAATAATAAGAGAGCTCGCATCTCATCTCGCTTGATGCTGCCACTAAAACTATGAATTCGTAGTTACTAACGACAAACACTAAATAGCTAACGAACACAAAAACTATTCCGAACTCGGCAACGAGCAACAAACTCTTTATGGGGCACACGGTTATACTTTCGGTAGCCAACTATGCGTAAAGTGTTCCGGCGGCCATGGCCTACTTGCCTGCGGCATCAATGTGGTGCTCGTCTCGTATGCTCATCTCGCAATACGTCTCTCTAGGGCTGTTCGCTATATAGAGAAGCAAGTATAACGACAAACGGATGAATGGGTATCTGCGGTGCCTGTCGAGAAACAACGTCGTGAGGGATTGAGCTGGCGCGGAGGGTCGGTCATCTGAAACACCAGCCAGTTTAAGGCAATTCAAGTGTTACCGCTTCACGCGTTCAAGAGGATGGCGTGCCAGTACCAAATGTGTATGGACAAGTGTGTCTAGCGCAAAAGGTGAGTAGCTTTATTATTTATAGTACCCGCCACATATATGGGGCGCACCACCACCACTCCAAGTACGAGCGTATTGTGGCGTCCCCTCTCTCTCTCTCTCTCTCTCTATATATATATATATATATATATATATATATATATATATATATATATATATATATATATATATACAGTATATATGATGTCCATCTGTGCAGCCTGCCCAGGCACGTATGAACGTATATATGTATGCATGGTGTATGTGTGTGTGTGTTGGTATGTTCGTGTATTGTATATACGTATGTTGTATGTACGGAGAAGACGACTGGCGACTGAAGAACTAGCTTTGCTAGCAGCCCGCCAAGCCGCTCGCTTCGATGTACAGTTGTCGAATTTCCCATGAGAGGTCCCGCGACTTATCCCGTGCTGCTCGCTCTTCCAACAATTCCAATGGTTTTTCCCTCTGCACCACCAAACTTCACCTTCTCCGCCCCCACCCCCCCCCCTCCCGCCAATCCGCCAACCCTCCATGAGCTAGCTCCGCGCCAGACGATACATCCACACATAGCCCCTATATACACACACATACAGGGTCGAACGAAGGCGCTTCAATCTACACTGCACTGTGAAGTGCCCGGACGACAGCAGCGGCCAGCACCGTCTGCCCCGGCGACCACGATATAGGCACGCCCGCTAGTTTTACACAGCGACTCGCCGAGACGAAGCCTGTTGCAGACGTAGACTAGAACAGGTTTTTTTTTTATTTTTAATATTAGTGTTTTATTCATATAAAGACCTATAACAGGTACTGCTAAAAGTTTTCGGGCTGACCCTCAGCCAAGATTTAACGTCCACGGAACTGTTTTTCACATTGCTTCATAGACGGACCCCCATAAATACAAATGTGCAACGGTGGGGCTCGAACCCGCGCACCTATGTGTCTCCTCCGGTTGCGAGGCGGAGACTTAATCCATCACGCCACCGGGCTCGACATAACAGGTACTGCTACTACAACTACTTCTACTACTAGTAGTCCGAGGCATGAAGTCGTGTACGCGTTTTCGTAAGCCTTTTTCTTTTGTTTCGTACTCATGTAAGTGTTCGACTACAACTCCTTGGGCCGCCCGTGTCCTCCAGCCGCCATCACCCGTCACCCGATCGATACAACTTTCGATTCAGTTGTCCGCGCTGACGCCTATTGTTGAGACACTATCGTCGTCCGGCTGACCGTGTTTCAACGGCCAGAACCTGAGGCAATGGCTAACGTTTTGAATCTCCGCTAGCCTGCCAGTTTAGGTTCGGATACCAGTTTACACAGTAAGAAATATATATAAAGAGAGAGCGAAGTAGCATAGAAGCCCGGAACTCAATATATCGCCTTTGTACGTACATATATATATATATATATATATATATATATATATAAGCGTATTGTACAATCACAGATGTAATTAAGCTGAGTACCTTGCACCTATGTTAGTCGACCTAAATTTTTGTTTTAGAGAAGTTCTAGTTGAAAAAGCGTTTTGCCCTGTTTTGAAAATAATACGACACAAAACGTTTTGTTTAAATTAGTTAAGGTTTTCTAACTAAGAAATATATAAATGCAAAGGAGTGAGCGAAGTAGCATATAAACCCGATACTCAATATATCGCATTTGTACGTACACATATATATATATATATATATATATATATATATAGTATGTTGTATAATTAATAATACATAAGGAATAATATGTAGAATTTGAACATCTATGACACTGTTGTCTGGTTCAGTACGGTGATATTGATGCATCACCGCATATTCTAATAAGAACAACGTTTTCACAATTCATATTAGGATACCTACTGGTGGTATTGGGGTCGTGGGACGACCAGCGTATAAGGTCCAGAAGGTCACTGAAGCTCTTCAGCGACTACAGACACAGAGGTGATTGAAAGACGGCTCCTTCCGTACTCAGTCACTACTTTGTAGCGGCGGTGGTTTTGTCGTTGGCCTCGTCGTCGTCATGTCGACAACACAAAAGTCGTACAGTCTGTTTACAGTGGAAAGCAGCGGGTAGAATCGGTCGTCGCTTGCCAACTGGCCGCAGGTCAGGGACCGCCTAATATTGACCTACAAGCGAGCGGGCAGCGGACAAGTTCGCCCGCTTTGTGACTATTATTACTTCGTATTGACAGAGCAATGGGGATGGACAAACGGGGCCAACTGAGAAACGCGAATCCAGCGAACGCGAAATGCTTTGACCTATCGGACCTGCATGCATTTTGCTCATAGAGATCATTCTCGACCAAGCGTACAGCTATCTAGCTGCCCACGGAGATCCTGGTCGACGCCATGCGTCGCTAGGTCGGAGCAGCTCGCTTACAATCGTTCACTGTCTGAGAGGCTGGCTAATTGGTTGGTTAAGACCTCGGCACCCCTGATGTCATGTCCGCCAAGTCATCGCGAGGCGCATCTGATCGATCGAAATCTCCCAGTAAGACAATGAGTTCGATCGATGTAAATTCACTTTCAAACTCAGATAATCAGCATCGAAGCCACTCGTTCGATTGCGAATGCTAACACCGGCTCCGCTGTGGGTGGCCCTAGTCATATATATATATATATATATATATTATATATGATATATATATATATATATATAGATAAGATATATATAGAGATAGATATAGATATAGAATATAAGATATATATAGATATATATAGATTATATATATAGATATATATATATATATTTATAATATATATATATAGATTGTGTGCAAAGCTCCGCTGTGGGTGGCCCTAGTCATATATATAGATATATATAGATATAGATATTATATATAGATAGATATATATATATATATATATATATGTGTGTGCAAAGCTCCGCTGTGGGTGGCCCTAGTCATATATATATAGATAATATAGATATATATATATAGATATATATAGATATATTTTATAATATTATTATTATATATAATATATATATATAATATAATAAAAATATATATCTATATATATATTAGATATATATATATATAGTCTATATATATATATATATCTATATATATATATATATATATATATATATATTGTGTGCAAAGGAGATGTTTAAAGTGACTCCACAGACGATGTGACTCTACAACGAGCGATTGTAAAACGAACGTTGTATTACCGCCCTTAATGGACGCACTCAGAAAAAATGACAAACGGGATGTAGCTCAACTTGTGGGCGCAAGTCTTATTGATCACTTCTTTGAAGTGCGGCCAAACAATTACAGAAGCCAAATATTGTATGCGCCCAGATGCGTTACAAGAGCGAAGCACATCAATAATATTGATGTACCTGGTGCGTGGCTAGAGATACTCACAACAGGAAGACTGCACAGGCCCCACCTGCGACCTGTCATTCATTACCCTTTATTACATGAATAATATACACACACAGTTAGGTCCGCCCTCCTATATATATATATATATATATATATATATATATATATATATTTATTTATAACGTATTCTCATGGCAACCAAAGCATCCTGTGTAAATTGACCACGAAGCCACGCTGTACTGGCCAAAACGGTGCCGTTTTTCAAATCTGAGTAACATACTCACCTGAGTGTTGATGCCCGTCTGTTTCTAAGAACAAGCCGCTCAGTTTATTCTTCTGTAATTGGCGAAAAATATTACTTGTAGTTTAGTGCTGCATAGGAAAGCAGTGCTTCTCACAATGACCATCTAGCCAATATAGCAAAACCTTAGTACATTTCCTAGACACTTGCTACCTCATTTAGGTTGAAATACATTTATAAAATAATGAAAATGCTGCTAGATGTGGGCAGTGAAAGATCGCTTCTAAAGTCGGCTCGATAGACTAAGGACTAACCGTAAAGAAGTGCACACGTTCTCATCCCAGAATAGTATTAATATGAATACTAAGGAAAATATTCTATATACTGACTTTCTAAGAAAATTATATATATAGGGTGTCCAGATAATCTCGCCCACAAATTCGGGCTATGGGTAAACTCCGTGAGAAAATCATTTTTGCAAATAGAAACCGGGAGCGCAAATTTTTCATAGAGGAGCAAGACGAAAACTTTTCAGAGCTATGATTTTTAGCGTGACTATCCGACAGAAGTTTTTTTAAAATTCACGATTGTGATTGAACGTCTCACTTAATTTTAAAACATCAACAACAAGGACACCGAGCTATTTCGAAGAAAGTTCTATATAATCTGAAATACACTTGGCTTAGAGAGACAGGAAGTATTGAGGTATTGAAAAGAGTTCGCAAAGCTATATTAGTTTACTATTTCATATTTGAACTTCCACGTCTAAGTTCCCAACATTTATCCGTTACGCGTGCGCAGTCACCAGGTTTAGACGAATGTACTTCTTAATTCGTGTTTTTGTACCGAATTGGCAGAGCTGACGTCTGCGGTTACAAAGTAACCTAAATCTCCTATTGGCCATACAGGATGTGAGTGCATACATGCAGCTACCTTAATTGTTCTCTTTGTCATTTAAGTCACTCGTAAAACTTGTAAAAGCTCAGGAAAATATTTATTCGTATCCAAATCTTGCTCGAACGAATGTCCGTCAGCCATTCTACGAAAAAAAACCTTCTCGGACGTAATCTTCGGCCAGTGGCGTATCGTGTCGCAGCCGCTTTGCAACTGAAAGAAATTGCTTTGTCGCAAGAACTTCATTCTTGTCAACCGCGTTGATGTTCGGCTGCTCAATTCAAATTCAGCTGGTTGATATTAAACAACTTCGCATCGCCCTGGCTACGACAATCTTCTCTGTAATCCTCCTTGTACAGCAACGCACCCCGTCGGCAGCAATGGACCACTTCCCCCGTCCGACGCTACCACATTAACGATCTCTCTTGTGTTAGTACACACCGTCTGGAAGTAGAAAGCATTACTCAATCTACATACAAGATGCTTGTTGCAAGCTCACGCCCAATGGCCGTCAGATCAGATGGAATTAAATGGTCAGCCTCTACATTCTGTATAGATTCTTATTTATAAAGGCCTAGGGTAAGGCTTGCAATGTCACGATGCACAGCACTGCCTTACAACTTGACCAATCAAATGTAAACAGGTTTAATAATATCCGCACATTGTTAACATTGATCAGTAACCTGTGGAATTCTTGATCATCAGAGTCGCACGTCACCCTAGGCTATATCAAACAATTTCATGTATATATAACACACAATGGCCCAAACCTCTTCAACAATGAACTTAAAGTTTGTATGCAGTTAGTTACCTCGATTATCGGTATCCCTGCTACTGACCTCATCTTCTTCCCCTCAAGCATATCACGAAGTAGTTTATGCCGTTGTAAGTCCGAAGGTTCTTTCTTTTTGTGGACGAGGCTTTGAAATTTGTCATTTTGAGAGGGGGGGGGGGGGCGGCAACTTATAATCTTCGTTGAACTTTCTTTTGCAGCTTGATAACGAGGAGCGTCCTCCGCGCGTTGCGTCCACGATTTTAAACAGCGTGACCAGCTGGTTTAAAATCGGGCGTAGTGTTGACCTTGATTTTTTTAGATAAGCTAAGACACCTTTTGCTCCTTGACAGCCTTACCGCTGATGACGCTACTGCCTCCGCCCACTGAGAAAATGTTTTTGGGGCGCCCGATGGCATGACGCTTGTATCCCACTAGACTAGCCCAGATATGATACACAATATACCTACATAATTTGCGGTCCTATCTGCCACAAGATCTAAGAACGTCGTCCGGCTTTGGCCAAACAACGCTCATCTAATGCATCGCCTTGCTTTTGAGCTTGTCCGGACGGAACAATCAACAGAGAGAGCGGCGTGGCCCCACATTGAGAAACATCAACATGCTGCCGAACGAAAACCGTTATGAAGATGCTCCGTCCAATGCGCGGTTCACCATTCGGTACTATAACGTTAGTTTAAGCAACAGAGGGTGAACGTACGCCACCCGTCTCGGCTGAATACGCGCTTCATCTCACTCCTACACTTGAGTTCTGGACGGAGAAAACTCTTTTTATCTGGTACATCAGGAGGTAAACAACATAATTGCAAGAATATATGTATATATATATATAAATAACATATATACATATATACAGGGTCATTCGTATCAAAATGTACTTCTCTCGAGGTTTGATAGAACTCGACAAGAAAATAATTTTTGCCTAAAAAGGGAGGACGCGGAAACGTTTTGTTTAGGAGTGAGGATGAAAACGTCCTTCTCTCTTCATTCTCTTGCCGAGTTCCACCAAACCTCAAAATTTGTACCTAATTTTTTCATACACCCTATGCAAGTATGCATGTTTTCGGTTTTGATATGGCTATCGAAAAAGCTTAGTTACTTGACACCTACGTAACTGAGCACCATCATTTTGGTACGAAAATGGTGGGCATTCAATTTGCTACTATGTCAGACTGGTCTTTTGGACACACATTTTTGGTCGTAATGGAAAAAAATTACGATTTTTCACAAACAAGCGTTATCGTAAGACATAACAACATATCGACTTTTTATGACTTTCCTCAACCTGGCTATTCGCTTTTTGCTACGCGAGCTAGTGAAGTGTCACTCGTTGCGCAGAATTTTTCCTCCGAACACGCCGATATGATTGGTTTCTTCGTGCATTAACTGGTTCTCCCTCAAACGTAAATTTTGTACAACTATGTAGAAGAAAATAAGGCAGAATAACGTCATAAATTTCATCCTCACTCCTAAACAAAACATTTTCGCGTCCTTCCTCCATAAGGAAAAATCGTTTTGTTGCCGAGTTCTATTAAAGTTCGAAAGTAGTACATTGTGAAACGAATGACTTTGTATATATATATAGGGTTTCCCAGAAATATTTCGGAAGCGATATAAGGAAGTGTAAGGCTCGGCTAAGCAACATTTTTCTCCAATTAAACATGGTCTCTAAGAAGTCTTGTTTCGAAGTGAGAGTGAAATTACTACAATTTGTGACACTGGTGTTTGCGAGACAAACAGCACTGCTATATAGAAACTAGGCACATCGACGTGTTCGTGAGACGAACATACATAGCCGGTCAGAAGATGCGTCATGGTCGCTTAGCAGAGATACGATTTATGCCGATCATTTTGGCACCAAATACATAGCAAGTATGAGCCGTGATTACGAAGTAATCGAGATTGAGTGCATGCATAAATTACCTGCACCATCGGATAAAGCACTCTGGGTCATTTATGCGTGCACTCAATCTCGACATCCCGCTGAAATCTCTCAATTGCAACGGAACCGCGGCTCGCGTGCGCGGCTAAATGTGTTAATTTTAATCGCTGTGAGTGGTCGTAAGGTAATAATTTTGAGGTATTTGACGTGAAAGCTAATAAAGAACTTACTATTGCAAAAACACCAGTGTCGCGAATTGTAGTAATTTTACTCTCACTCCGAAACAAGACTTCTTAGAGACCATGTTCCATTGGAACCCATGTTTGCTTTAATGAGCTTTACAATTCCTTTTATCGCTTCCGAGATATTTATGGGAGTCCCTGTATATATATATATATATATATATATATATATATGTGCGCACCGCTGCCTAATATACACGTATATACCTGACCCTGACTATCTACACTTAACACCAACATAGAGTGATGCTACTGCTGCGCCCACATTGTCGCTGTCGCCACACCGTCGGAAAGAAGAAGAAAACCTTGAATCATGCGGCTCCGAAGATTTTGCGGACGGTTTAAGAGTAACGTTTAGCACGTTATTCCTCATCCCTAAGTGATCTAAAATATAGTTACACAAGAACAGCGCTACAACAGGTATAAGGCTAATCAAAAAGCACTGGAGAATTTCATTTATAATAGCCTAGGATCGGTATTACTAGACCTACGATAAGCAGATATGCTTTCGTTGACAGAAGCAGGTACATTTCTCACTTGCTATAAGGTCGCCGCCGCGATAGCATGGCGGCTGTATAACGTCGGACGGCCATGCTGTCCCCGTGGCGTGCACGAGACTCGGAACGCCCAAGCGAGATCCGGACGGAATGACTCCTCGAATCAGACCACGCAGAAGAGGGTCTACTTCAACCTCCAGCGTACGATCGGAACTTGACATCAATCCTGCCCTGGCGTCCGTAGCAACTCCAGCGCCGAAGGGCTCATGCAGCCATTCAATACAGCACGAAAAACGGCGACGCCACTCCAACACCTCCTATTCCATCTCTGAGCAACAATGGATTTGCTTCAACCCGATGTAATACACACAGTGTGTGATGTGGCATGTGTCTGGAGACGATGGCTCACTAGTCACGCTAGCTGCTCGTGACGCATGTGCATTAGCATTTCCAAAACCTCCCAAATCAAAAAACAAATTTCACCTTAGTCCGACGAACAAGTGGAGCGTGCACCTTCTTCGAACTGAGAGGTTCTTGGAGTAACGAGAGAGGCAGCCGTCAAGCATCTGCAAGGCACGGCTTGATCTTGGTGGCTGTCGAGAAAACAAGATTATAACACCAATGGCAATCTCCTTTAGAGAATAGATAGTTAGACTTTGGATAAATCATTTAAGTTTTTATGAGCCTACTTAGCCTGGCAACCCTGAAAGAAAGAAGCCTAGTCTGTAGCTTGTATATAGGAAAAGGTTGGTTTATCTAACAATCTGGCGTATATTGGTTAAGTGAATCCTCGTTGTTAGCTTCAAATTGGACGCAGCTGGTGTCCGACGTGTATAGGTGAGAAATATTAAAATGGCGTTTAGTTCGGCATCAAGCGACACATGCACATTGTTCACAGATGGCTATGCACGACGACACACACAGGTGGAGAAGGCCGATGCCCCCGATCTTGAAGCATCGGTGTGTTTACTCGCTGCCTAACTAGCTAAACTAACTTTGTCGTTCGGAATGAGTTGCTTGTAATTTAACAAAAAAAGAATATACGAAAAATGCTTATGTGTTAGCCTTACCAGAAAAATGCATATGATTCATACAAGGAGGGTAGTCCGTCGGAGTCAATCGGAAGATTAAGCGTGGTGAAAGCTGATAGAAATAGGGGCTCTACGATGCCAGAACCCACAAGTAATGACGTGTCAGTTCTCCTTGTAATCAGAGCAAACATCGCAGTAAACGGGACGTTAAATATCCTAAAGAATCGCGCGACTTGTCTCACGTAAGGAGCTATATACTGCAGTGATAGACTCACGCCCCTTACAATAAAGTTCGTTTAGCGTAACTGGAAAACGTAAACCGAAGACATGGCATTGTGCCTTGTCTTGTAAATGGGGCAAATAACTACCTGTATACCGTCAAATGAGGCTTTGCAAAAAGTTCCCGTACTGGGCAACTTGCCATCTAGATGAGCTTCATTGCATAGCATTTTCAACGCAGAAGGGGGGAGAGGGCTTTATCCGAGAACCGTTCGTCCATAGCGGTATCGTTCTATCATAATCAAGGCTGGAGCCAGAATAACCTGTCACAACCTACCGCCTACTAAGATTCCTCTAAATTACCATGTGTGCGAGCCACGACGGATCTATGACCCGGTATGATCGATTAGGCACACAAATATACTGTTTTTCCTGCTTTGCATATTCAACTTGGCCGGCGGCAGGTGTGCTGGTCTAATTTAGTGTGCGCAAACTACGCCACGGCCGGTACAGTAACAAGCACGTGTGTATATATATAAAATTCGAGGAAAATGCTTTTGTAGATGGGCACAGCCTAAGTCGATTTGCGTATATATATATATATATATATATATATATACACGCTGATATTCGAGGAGTATATATATATATATATATATATACCTCACTCGAATTGTCTCAGATTCTTCAAGGCGTAAGCCAATATTTATCGGCCAAAATTCAACACTTTATTAGAGTTTTTGGGACCGCTGTTACGACTGCTAGCGCTAGTGACCAGTTTACGACGAATCGTGCAATCATGAATGAACATGGTTGCATGGTCGAGAACGGAGTAACCACGTCACACGCTGCTCCATTTGCTATTAAATGTCCACTATGCGACGGGCGATTCACGCGCCGTGGCCTAACAAAGCATATATCAGTTAAGCAACCAGCTACCGCCACTGGCGCTTTCTCTTTCATGCTCACCACCTCTGAGCTGTCTCGTTAGCAAAATTACCGAAGTAGTTGCCGAGGCTTATTGTACCAAAGCACCAAAGTTACGAGCCAAGACTGTCAGAGACTCTTACTCGGGTAATCTCAGCAGTGTTATCTGATGACGACGTTGCGGCCTGGTATGGATTTTTCTCTATCTCTGGGCGCAAAACGAACGCCAAGAACTATCTGGGCTTTCTAGGTGTGTCAATTTGCCTTAAAGGGCTCACATTAGCAACCGAGCGCTAGCGATTGATACTTGAATATGCCGCCGCTTGTGTACCTTTTCTCGCTAGAGCCCGTCGGGGATATTTCAGGTCTTCTTTTTGTCTTCAAGATGTATCTACCTTCTTCGAGGGGCTGGCCTGTCTAATTGAGCCCGACGACTTGCCATCCTAGATACAGCGGGAGTCGGTCAGTTTAGAAACCGTTTAGCCCAGCTTCAGGAGAACCTTGAGGTCCGTTGTAGAGGTAGGCCTGACAACATGCTATCCTAGTAAAGCAACAAACTTTGGGATCTAGTACACTTGACAAAAAAAGCATTCCAGTCGAATAAGAGGCGAAATATCTTCTCAAATATAACTAAATGAGCGTGACAGCCGAAATATAAGAATTGCAATTTTATTTCTTGAAAATTATCTTCACTACAACGTATGTTATTCTTTGAGCTAACGTAGATTCAACAGACGCAAACTTACCTCCAAACACGCAGGTATAATTGATCGGTCGATGGGATGACTGGGGCTTTTGCAATCGCAGATTTAGTGAAGATATGTCTGGATAAAAAACTCGATCATTTTTGGTAATTTCGCTCTCATTCCAAAAAAAGACGTTTTCGCCCCCATTTTAGTGGGTATTACACTCGGAGAAGATTGAGTCAATACCCTCCACCTGTGTTGAGCCCCACACTACCCGCCATTAGTGTGAGCGGGGGTGCGCAAATGAATTTTTATCATCTTAAAAACAGAGAGTACAGATTTATTATTTAGTTTAGTATTTAGCACTGTGGAGTGAACAATTGCCTCCGAACGTGTAGTCACCGGTTTTCTAACCAAGGATTAGCTCTGACAACGTGCCCCGAACAGGTTCTACATATATATATATATATATATATATATATTAGAAAGGGCTGGACTAATTCACGATTGACATGATGACTTGTAGGAGGTTACCCAAGCTTAGATTGAAGCTATGAATGCTAAAAATTAAAGGCTCTCTTAGCACTTAGGGCCTAAAATTGTCAGGGAACGCAATAATCTAGCAAGTCGTCTTAACAAGAAAGGATTCCGTTTATATATATATATATATATATATATATATATATATATATATATTTGTAGAATTAGTGGACAAAACAATTGCCCCCTATGACCGTGTGCACCTTACGCGTCCGCCCTTTAACGCCTAGCACAGCAGGGTGCCTAAAACTGCTACGGCGTAGCCCCGTTGGACGTCGAGGGAGAGCCTCTGCTGTAGGTATTCCTTAGATCTCTTCTCCCCTGTGGCAGGGGTGGGGATCTTTCCAAGGTTCTTAATGAATTTTCCGGTGATGGAGGCTCGGCCATCCTAACGTTTCAAATGCAAATAGGCGGAGATCGTCCGGGTAGACGATTGGCGCGTGTCTCCGACGCTTTCCAACCTCGGCGAGGCTTACTGAATAACCTGCTTGGGCAACGCCACAATCGACCATAGAGGGGATAACGGAGTCGGGCGTACGGTCGTATCCCAAACAAGCATTCTACCCCTCTCAAGTGGAGTGAGGGCTATCCCGTCTAGTCTCTTGTTGTCGTTCTCACGCAACCTCAGAGGTTCAAAAATACAGACAAACCCGGCAAACCTGAGGCCACAAGCTAGAATGTCGTCGAAAGCAGCGTGCCTTATTCGTCGTCCGAGGCTCTGAATGCACGAGACTCCGTGGTGACTTAGTGAATCGACCTGCTTTCCGTTAGACGAAGTAAATAGCGCCGACACGAATAGAGATGTATGTTCGTACCACGAGCCAGTTTAATCAAAATGTCATGTCGTTATGTTATGCCATGTCGTCGCAAATACATTGAAGCATGATTTTGTGGCACCTTTCGGGCGCGTCAGAGGTGCGTCTAAGGCGATTTCATCAAATGACCGCAGCGCCAAGCCATCTGGTCATATAAGCGTTCGTTAACCGCGTCATGAAACAAGCTTTTGTTATGCCCGTTTAAAGCAGTGCTATTGAGGACAACAGTGTATTGTCGCTGACCATACAGCGACAGTTTCTATACATACGACATAGGGTTCCGACATGGGGTTCCAGCAGAGAAGGCGGTCGAGGTCGCGAAGTTGCGACGACATCGATGCAGATCGGGGTCATACTAGCTTGGGCGATGCACTAGCAATCAACGTGTGTTCTTGTTATTGTTGCTATTGTAGTCGTTTCTTCGGCCGCTGTTTCTTATCGACGGGACGATCGAGAACCCTTTCCTTTCTTGTACGGTAAAGTCCTCAGCGTCAAGCAAACTGGGCACAGGCTTGCCGTGCAGCTAGCGTCAAGCAACAGAAGGGTACCGCCGGTAGTTGTAGTTGTAGGTCATTATCGCAGAGATGTTCTCTCCGAAATCGACCTCATCGCCGGTCACCTCCGTAGCACCGTGCAAGACGAGTCATATGTTTGGCACAATATGAATGGCTCATGGCGTGGACATCGTCTAAAGGTACGCTATCTGCCGTTCTAGTCGTAAACGGCCCCACCTTCTGTATATAATATATATATATATATATATATATACGTGTCTTATAATATATCGTATATAATATTTGCCGCTGGTCCCTCACAGCCGCTTTTCCCGCCATTGTTTCGGTACTCGTACTCAAGCCTGGCGAATCTTTTCTTGTCGATAGCTTATCGGCACTGACCCCGTTACTGTCCAGAGCCGAAGTTATCGCTCCGTGTAGTTAGGGCTCATCTGAACCTTGTAGTTGCTACTGCCGACGTCGTTCTACGTATCATGGCGTCGATCATCTTTGGATTCACGGCAGTCCCAAGGCCGATTCTCTCTTATATAACACGCTCATTCAATGGAAGAACAATAAGCTGACTAATATTTCTCTTAACGCCACTACTACGACGACTACTACTACTACTACCACTACCACTATAGCAGGGGTGGCTTAGGCGGCTAACGCTCGGTTCAAAAGAAACTGAGGTTTTGCCATGCGTAGAATCGAATTCTGCTCGACTAGAATTCCTTTTTATTCCTTGATTGTTCAATCAGCTCAAACCTTGCCCTGTTACTGGTACATTCCTGCTGCCGAAAACCGAAATAACCAGTCCTATTCCAGGAACACGTTAATAGTGGCTAAGGCGGTAAAGACGAAACAAGACGGCATCTGGTAGTGTTCAACCAGCCTAGAACTCCCGCCTCCCTGACAAACCTCAACGAAAATGCTTACACGGGAGGAGAGTCACATATTGAAGCTCTAAGCCGAGAGGGATCAGCCCGGTTTAAAACCCTTTGCCACTATTATTACGGCTAGCACTATTACAGAGCGAGGTTTTCAAAGTTCATTATTATCGGGCTAACTTATCTGCAAAGGAGAGACGGTTCGTGATAAACCGCACTCCGGCTATTTTCGGATTACGTTCTTCCCTAACGCTTTGGTCACGCTGAACGTAGTTAAAACCTTGTTTACTTTTTTGTAGTCGTGCGGTACAAATTTTGCCTACGGACTTGACGACAATTTGAAATATTTGAACACAGTCGCTTTAACATGAGCTTCAACTATATCTGTTACACGTAGACCTGTGTATGTGTATATAAGTGTATATACATACACAGGTACACACATAAATAAATGTTTAAGTATATATATATATATATATATACATAAATGTTTAAGTATATATATATATATATATATATATATGTATATACATAAATGTTTAAGTATATATATAAATATATATATTAAGTACAAACTATCGGCACAGGTGATCATACTAGATATTCGCGCTAGGTTAAGTTAGCATAATTTGTGGGCTGTGTACGCCGTACGATCGCTCGTAAATGTCCGGGGTATGGTCTCAGCTTAAGGAGTCTAGCAGTTAAAAGCAAACATAACAACAACAACAACTAGAATAGCCATTTGGACTTCGGGAAGCGATGCTGGGTCGGGCTGGTCGAAGCTACGGCAGTAGAAATAGCAGTCGTCGCAGAAGAATATCGTCGTTGTTGTTGTTGTCGTAGTCGTCGTCGCCGCGGGCCCGGCGGTCCAGGTGGCGGAAAGAGCCAAGCGTCCTACCACTTGGGGTGAAACATTAACAGAGGACGAATACGTATGGTGCGGCGACGAACTGGTCGACGAGGGAGCCGTTCCTTTGCGTTTCGCAGTGGAAAAAGCGATTATTTATGTACGTAGGCCCACAACCGTACCAGCCAGGCCGGCGACGACGACGACTACCAGGACGACGAAAGCCTGCTAAGAACGCAAACAAGAACGAGGTCACGGACGATAGTGACGACAACGACGACAACAGCAGCAAGAGCAGCAACAGCAGCAATACCAGCAACAACAACGAAAATACTAGCAACAACAACAACAACAAAAACAACAACGACAACACTATGGGATCCACCTCCACAAACACCGGGAGAAAGAATCGACAGTGAGGTAAACTCATAGAAAAGGCGAAAAAAGAAATGGGAGGAGAAAACATAGGTGAACAAGAGCGGTAGAAACGGGTTGCTTCTCGAAACGACAGTGTCGTCCCTCGACCACCCCAAACACGCCCCAGCCGCGCCTACCCCTTCACTGTCCGATCACCGTAACGGTGGTAAGCCAGCAGTGAGCGTCAAACAGGCGGCTCTCCTCGACTTTCTCTACTTTGTATTCCGTTCGGCACGCAACAACGACCCCAACAACATCGCCAACAACCCAGAAACAACAAAAGCATCAGCAGCAGCAGCCGCTGCTGCAGCTGCAACAACAACCACCGCATTAACAACAACCCCGACAACGCAAACAACATTTCAACTGCAGCAGGGCAGCACGTATATAATCGAGCGAACTTGGCGCAGTCTTGCTCTCTAGGAGGTAGGTTGGCGACGTACTGGAGTAAAATATTAACTAACTAACTAAGTAAGTCAGTCAGCAGTCGAAAATTAACTGCTCAGCCTAGAAGCGACTGTAAGTTGCATATTAGCCGCCGAGGTAACCGGGAACTCCTTTATTCGTCTTTGTTTTGTACAGAGCCGGCTTCATCTTCTTGGCAAATGCATTGTAAATTACTTCGGTGTGAGTCACGGTTTTTGTATTCTGTCTTTTTCTTGGCTTTCCGTTGCAGATTATATTAGTATTAAGCTTGCGTAATTATAAACCGTGAATATCCTGAAAGTCATATTCCATTGTTTGGGATTTGACTTTCAGGACATTCAATATCTATAACAAGGTTTGTTTGGAATATGCATTCTATGATGTTTGCGTTTTGGTGGTCCACGAACGAAATTCTTTGATTTCATATCGCCTTTAAAGCTTTATCCCGCTATACGTCGGTTATAGACTACACTCGTGTCCAGTTGACAAAAGTTATCTATCTTTAAGTGATAGTTTAGTTAATCGGCGTTTAGGGCCCAGATGAACATAACAACTAAAGGGGTCCTTGAGCGAAAGGCCAACGCATACCACTCGGATGACATTACTGTCAAAAACGGTTGCTCTATTGGAGCCAAAACACTGTCCAAAGAACACAAATTCCATTTATTTACACATTTAGTGTTGATAATACCTAAGTACAAAGATTTGGCTCGGCGTCAGGTGCTTACAAAAGCAGTTACAAAAATTGTAAAAAATATAGAATATAGACATATACAATATAAAAAGTTATGATGACATTAAAGGGGCCAACTGATTTAGAGACCCCATGTTCCTACAAACAAGACCGTGATATCTAGAGCATTCGGTATGACAATATTTACATGGAAGCCTTTTGCACTGCATAGGTGATGGTGGTAGCCGTGTACCGAAAAACGCACTATCACATGGAGATTCGATCGGTCGGTCCCCTTCCACGCGTCGTCAGTCATTGCAGGTATTATGAAGATCTCAGGATCTATGTCAGCCAGTTTGTCCTCGTGAAGCTGAATGAACGCCCTGTATGCCTCTGTCTTCTGCAGCCCATACATCTTCCGTATATCTTCTAAGAATAGCGAGGTCCCTGTCAGCACATAAACCAGACGGTTGCGAGCAAAGAAGTGCAGGCCCAGAACTCGCTTTAAGAACGCGGGCTTAACTCTCTCCAGCGCTGCGAGGTCGTTCGTTTTGAGGTGTCGCCATATCAGCTGCACTCCGTATGTAGCCGTTGGCGCGACTTTGAGATGGAATAGGCGCAGGGCGGTGTCGATGGAGACCTTCTGGGGTGCTTCGATTGTTGTTGACGCAATTAGAGCCTTTTTCACGCGTTGTTCAACGTGCAGGCGGAACGCAGTTCCTGTTGTGGTGAGAGTTATGCCGAGGTATGTAAATGAATTTACATACTTGACTGGCGCACCCCCTAAGCGGAGTTCGTCGCTAGCAGCCAGACGACTCTCTCTGCGGAATTTGGGCGCCTCAGTTTTACTGTTGTTGATGGTAAGACCAACCTTGCTGACGTACCTCGTCATTGTGACTATTCTTTGTTGCAAGTGATGTCTGCTCGTTCTGAACATCACCAGATCGTCAGCATACAGAATGACTTTGACAAGCGGATGCCTCGTGGTGATCCGTAAAGGTAGATCGTTTATGAGAACCGCGAATAGTAGCGGGCTGATGTTATCCCCCTGTGCGAACTCCGTCGTCTGCCCGAGACTATCGCGTATCACTACCCCGTCGTCGATTGAGATCATACTCTTCTGTAAAATAGCTCTGAGAAGTTTTAGTGTCCTGAGTGGTACAGCAGATTCCGCGAGCTTCTCTAGCACTATCGAGCGTGATCCTGAATTGAATGCTGCTTTGAAATCTACACAGATGGAATAAAGAGGCTGTCCGCGCCTTGCTAGCGTCGATTGTACTTCTTCCACCAGCTTTTGGCACGCCGAAATCGTCAATCTGCCCGTCCTAAATCCATGTTGTTCGTCGGGAAGGACTTCTCTGGACGCAAGAAAAGGTGTGAGGAGGCGGACTAGTAGTGTGGATAGGAGCTTGTAAACACAACTTTTCTTCGATATACCTCTTCAGGACGAGGGATCCGACGGACAGCCTTTCCCTTGCGGAATGACAATCATCACACAGTCTTTCTAGTTATCCGGAACCCTTCCCTGAGCCAGGCAGGCATTGAAAAGGAATGTCCACTGCGGAGTAAGTACGAGGGTTGACTTCAGGTGTTCGTTATAAATGACGTCGAGTCCACAAGCCTTCCTTGTAGGCATATGAGCGATGACTTCATGAACTTCTGCAATTGAGAAGTCTTTCTCCAACTCATTTCGCAAGAGTTCGTCCACCTCGGACCATATACTGGTATATTGAGGGGTGTGCCGTTGGAATCGTATCCTTGGCCGCCAAGACATTTTTGAAGTGCGACTGCAGAGCGTTTGGCTTTACTGGACATGTGGATCTGGTTGGCGCTCCGTGACATAGCCAGATATAAGGCTTCCAAGGCTAAGTTCAGCTTCCATCAGTAGTTTTTGTTCGCGGAGCTTTTGAAATGCAGCTTTTGCGTTTTTAAGAGTCCTTCTCTACAGAGACTTCGCTGAAGCTAGCAGAGAGTTCGTGTTGGGGTGAGAGTTGCAAAGTTCTTTTAGCTCGCTTGGCCTCGGTGCAGTTCACCTAAGGTTCACCAGTACCACTCGGTTCCACCACTGTCTATCTTTGGGCTTTAGTCTCGGTCTTACGCAGCTCTGGAGGCCGCTGGTCAATAGGTCATTAAGAGCTGTAACGTCGTTATCTGCCGCCGCTGTCATTATCTCCACGAACTGTAATAGCCTTCTCTCGTCTAGGCTGCGGGAGCCTGATCGACGAGTATCTGAGGCACTGGTCGTGGCGTTAACGGCTATTAGGAGACCGATCGGAACGTGCCAAGTGAGGCGTTCTCCTTCGCTAAGCGGGTGAAATGTGCCCTGGAACACAAGCTTGTCATTCGAGACATTCGTGGCAAACAGGTCTTTGTTGAGGACCCCATCGGTCCCATGAACGTAAACACTGCCGGATCGTTTGCAATCCAGAAACCCAAGTCGGATAGCCAATCAGTGAGGGTGACTGTTCTGCTATCACCCGGTTTGTCGAGTCTTGCGTTAAAGTCTCCAGCAACGACGGCTTTACCGTTTTGAAGGATTAGTTGAAGGCAGCGGACGAGTCTTTCAATCATCTCCGACGAGCTTTCGGCACCCGGTGGCCTGGCGTACATAGCAATAAAGCTGATGACTTCCCCACATAAAAAGACACAGTTATGCTCAGCGAGCACTGGAAGTAAGCTTCCCAATCGGTGGTTATATAACACAGCCACTCCCCGACTTGCACGTCCAGTCTGGCTTAAGCGGACGGCGGGGCAGGACACTGAGTAAAAATTCGGTAGATGTATAGGGGCGGTGGACCAGGTTTCTGTTAGAATGATAGCATCTACAGAGGCAAACGCTGACGGGGGCATTAGGCGTACGGAGTTTGAGCGGTCTTCACAGTTCCAAAGAACTAGTTGTAAAACTTTCCTCTCCGGGTTTTCGCTTTGGACCTTCGATCCTTCTGTAGTGCTGTTTCGATGAAGTCGCTCAGCATAGGTTTGTCGGGTCTGAGGCGATCGACGCCCGCTTTCTCGCAACGATTGCTGCTTCGTGCGTTCGTTCGTACGTCCTCTCACAGGTCCACGGCGGTCGTGCGCTTGGTTGCACAGAAGGGAGATCAGACGGTCCAGTATTGCCGGGTTCTGGTAGCTCGGGGTAGATATTGGCATCTTCTACTGTTGCTTTGTCGCGCGCGCACTCAAGCGCGCACTAGAGCCAAAACACCATACCCAATAGATTTTCCATACAGACTTCTAACCCCAACATTGCAGATGCTAAAAATTGCAGATATTGGACAGTGTCGATTTTGATGTCATCATAGCCATGACTTGCACTCAGCACACCTAACGACTCAGCTGATCCTTTTGGCGGATAGGCGAGTTAAGGACACTGACAACCAAAAATTATAAAATCTACAAAACGTACGTAATATGCACTATTAAACGATATAAGCAAAATTATGGGGTATCGATGGCAGCAAGAATCTAATGACGTGCAAAACCAACCCACTAGAATTATAAGATAATTAAAGAAAGCACCAAGCCTCAGTAATAGTGTGGGCCGTGATAGTTACTGACCGGCGCGCACTGCTCGGTTTTTCCTCATGGCATCAAAGTTAAAAGGGCAAGGTACCGCCAACCAATTGTAGAAGATCATCTGCTGCCGTGAGCCTCATTGCAGAGATTGGTTGTTTACGTTCTAGCAAAATTCGGCGCCGATTCGGTCTGCTCAGGAAGGCTTTATAGGCTGAACTTATGGAACGCCCAGCCCTGAAGCCATCTGGAAAAGACGCCAGTGCTCTGCGGATATCCGTGAGACGCCTCGTGAGTATGCCTGATAGTGGTTTATGAGCACAGCTTTTTTTTTATATCCTGTGTAAAATAGAAGTAGTACCGAGTAGAGCATGTGTATACATATATATACGGAAATAGAGACGAAGCTAATAACATCAGGATTGCAGAGGAATGCCTTTGAACCATGTAAGTCTTATCGCAAAGAATCCAAGGCACGTTTGGGAAAATCTACCTCGTATTAGCAGCACTGATTCAAAAGCACATGGCAAGTTTTCAACCGAAGACAGTCCATGGCCTTCAGTGATTTCACACAGTAAAAATCTAGCGCCTCATATATATTAGTGTGTCTGATTAAAGAGAGCCGCCGAGATACTTCGAAATGCAATACCGATTGGTTGCTCTGGCAACCTATCTGACACAGGCAGCGTATAACTTAAGAGAGGTGCTACGTTAATCACATTCTGCACCTTCTGACGATAATGTTGGTCTTTAGATGTATTTGGCCCACCGTTATATATATATATATATATATATATATATATATATATATATATATATTAACTTTAGCTCAATGAGGTAAGTGTTCATAGCGGGACGGATTCATGGTCAACGGACGTATGAGGCAATCAAACATGATTATTTCCTTTCAACTGCACTATATTTAGGAAACTCGTTAGGACTGAAAAGTCTTCGACTACCCCGCAGGCTTCTACTCTTGCTCTATGCAGCTTTAAGTAGACTCTATCTTCGGTCTTGCAGTGCAGCAAGCCGCATGTAGACAGACCTAAAAGCAGTCTAAGTTTTCTTGCCAGCCCCGTGGAAGCTAGAGTTTGTGTTTTAAAAAAAGCAATTTACTTTAAAGGGTACATCTTACGGATCGAAAGTTTGTGATCACCTGCCGCCAGTATTCTAATGGCTAGTATTCGAAACGGCAAAACGGATTTACGCTAGGCTACGGGCATTCGACACTACCTCTCACAAGGTGGACGTACGTTGCATGGGATAGCATAAAATCCGCAACAAAGAGTATGACGTTTGCCCGTGGCAGGATTCCCACGGTCTTCATAATTGGGTCGTTAGTGTTACAAACGAGAAAGCAAAGAGTATCAGATAAATCAGCACGTTGAGGGCACCATCAAATGGCATGGTTGTCACACGTTACGTCGAACGACACTGGCCTTCAGTGTTTACTAAACACATGCCCTCCTCCCCACCTCCCTTATTCTTCTCGAGTAAGGAACCTTTGACCTGACGCGAAACCTAATTGAGCAAGAGCACTGCTTCAACTCTGCATGATTGCCTTGCGCCAGAAACACAGAAGCATCGACGTCGGCAAGCGCGGTTGTCCGCAAACGTCCAGAAGTTCCGTCTAGATTGGGAACCTTCCTATTTCTTTCTCTGCTGTATTGAAAGCCACGAACGAGCACTACAACCGAGCCGCCCTGTGCGTCATTTTCGACTCAAACTCGGTGTATGCTTGCTTTCGGCACTGAAAAGGAACGCAGTTACAATATACACTGCACTGTTAGCTAGACGAGTAGCCGTTGGTCTACTGTCAGGTGCGGATTTGCAAACACAAAAGAAACACACAGGTGGGCCAGGCTCCCACACAACATTCGTTCTTCGGCTAAAGGTGCTACCGTTGCAGCACTGAGAGATGATAGTGACACGAGTGTATTCTGACGCGTAGGCTTACGAATGAAGGCAAGTTCCGCCCGACTCATCGGTTGCATAGGCTGACAGAGGTAGGTAGTCTGGCCGTCCTGTGAGTGGCTGGTAAACTTCGTAGAAAAGTGCACTGTTGACCTCGCTGAAACTATTCGTCTCGGATGGATAAGATTCGGATAAAGCATGCGCAAGCAGCCAACGGCGAATCGTAGGCAAGGAAGCAACCTGCCGATCCTTGCCAATCGTTTGGCCGTGGGAGGTTGGAGAGTCCAAATCAAGTCCGTTGTCCGGGAACTGACAAAGCGATTCAATCTGAAGAGCGGACAGATGTTCGAGGCGCGCATTGCAGGTACGTACACAGATTATCGAAGCGAGCTTACCTTTGTTCGCCCCAGGGCACAAAAGCTCATTCAATGTTTGACCTGTCAGCCAGCTGTCGCCCTCCAATCTCAATTGTTGCTGTCTAATCAGGTATGCTCCTAAAATGTCATTAAAAACCTACCAGGCCAACAAATGTTGTAATAAAAGTAATATAATTACAATGTACGCGGGATATTTTACATACTGGTATATGCTTCGCATCCTTATATATATACGAGTATATATATATATATATATATATATATATATATATATATTAAGCACCTTTATTTAGCACGATAACTTCTTATAATTTTGATATCGAAATGTCTGACGACTACACCTCATAGCATCTCTCCGAAACCGCGGCAGCGTTGTCTTTTCTCAGGTTCAACACCTATTACTTGAGGAATACACTAATTCACCGTTATATATACTTATCTCTGCCGTCTATTTTTAGACCTGCCGTCTTACAGCCAAATTTGTGGCACACGGCCTTTTCCATTGGTATGCTTGAACTAGCGCATCTACACATATCGGGCCATTCTGTATTAGTAAGCTTCTTGAAGTGGCGTGTATACAGTCCGCAACGATTATAGTCCTGTATGCGATTTGGTGTTGTTGGCAAAATAGATACTTGAGTAATTAGTTCACCCAAGGCGACCATAAACGTCGCCTAGATTGGTCGTATTGGGGAGTAAAGGGGCCCAGGGCCACCAGGGCCTCTCTATTTACCTACCTACATATCTCTCTATCTATTTAACTTTGCCGCTCTCAGTCTGTTGATCTTCCTAATTCTCTTTCCGGGAGTGCCGGCTCTAGTGTGTCTTGTTCTGTTTTCCCGTCGATGTGTCTGGAGGTGTCTGCCGCTGGCCAGCAGGGCCGTTCATTGGGATGACACCTACGGGAGGAGTACACAGAGCTGCTTCTGCAAGTTCTCTGTCGTTGGAGGGCTTTTCCAGCACCGATTTTGTTACGACGATGACGTTGTTGTTGCCGTTGATGAAGACGACGACGATACGACAAGAGCGGGGGTGCGGGGTTGGGAGAGTCATCGAACTGGCTTATTGGAAAGGTGAGACGAGAGGTTCGGTGAGAAGATGGAGGCACCCTCATGTCTAAATAGCGGGTTCCACCATCGTGCCATGCCACTAATGCTACCTAACGGAACGCGAAATGTCGTTGCTCTCTTCACACGGCCACGACCTCTAACATTCTCTCTCGTCGCGATATGATGTAGAGATATATAATGATATATAGAATAGATATAATATATATAGTAGATATATAGATTTATATATAATATAATATAGAGAGATATAGATATATTATATATATATATTTATATATAAATATTAATATTCATATATATATTATATAAAATATTGTGATGATTTATTAATTCATTTCAATACGTTGCAACGGCCAGTGCTCGCACTCAATAAAAATGGTGGTAAAAAGGTGTCACGTGAAGTTAAGAATCAGTTGTCCGTGTCCTTGCTTGATGGTAGGCCCCGCTCTTATGGACCCGGTGCGAGCGGTTTATTTTCAAGGTTCCAAGCAGAAACGAACAAGATGAACAAATATGCCGAACTGGCAAGAGCCCATAACCCAGTGGCCTTCGAAACCTTGGGACTACCGGGCCCCTTGACTGAAAGAATACTTACTAAATTGGGCGAACGATTAAAGATAACTACTGGGGACAAGAGAGCCGCACAATTTTTGCGCCAAAGACTTTCCATTGACGTCCAGCGGGGCAACGCGATCTCAGTTTTGGGGTCGCTTGCCGAATGGTGCACACCAGGGCTGTTATAGGCTGAAAGTTAACACGTTCACTTACACAGGATTGTAATATATATTGATTAATAAAATTTTCAAGGTTCCTTGCAAAGTTAAAACGGTGAGATCCATAAGATTCCTCTTCGTGACGCCGAGCCCCAAGAGCGTCCTCGCAGATTCGGAGTCCCATACACAACTCATAGAGATAGTGATGCATCCGAATCTGCGAGGTTTTTGCGGGTCCGGGAGCGCCGCTCTTAGGAACTCGACGTCATATTTGGTGATCTTGTCTTGCCGCGCTTTTGCCAGGTCCCGGTTCGGGCCGCAAACCGCGGCATCTAAAACCCACACCTCGGTATGTGTTGTTATTACGAGGTCGGGCTTTAGACCCGGTGCGCCCGGTCGACGGAATACTCGCTCACGAACCACCTCATGACCCCTTTCGCGAAGAAGACGCGCCACGCGATCACAGACATCGTCGTGTCTCTTTATGGTTTGTTTGTGTGTTGTATCGCACATCTGAGCGACATGAGCCAACGTCTCAGGCGCATGACACCCGTGCCTACAACGTTTGTTGTAGCCCGGGCGTCCCCTGGCCAATCTGGCAAGGCGTATATATATACATATATATATATATATATATATATATATATATATATATATATACTACTACTTACTAATAGTAGTTAAAAATATGTATATATATACCCTATATACTAGATGTTTACTCAAAATATTTGCGTTTTACATACTAGCAGTACGTATACATTTATATACCATCTGTAAGTGAATTCATAACGAGGCTTGCTAAACATATCGGGTTATTACCGCTTTACACGATGCATTTGATAGTTCATATAGCAGATCGGTAAAACTAAGAATTTGAAAAACAGTTTCAAGTGATTCTAGTGTCTTCAAGCGATGCGCTCTCTCCCAACATGTGATTGAATTACTTCACATCCACGATTCGTACCATCCACAATTAATGCCAATTTTTTCTTTAAAATGCGCAGTTTCGAGTGTGTGTGTGTGTTTATGCGCACAATAGCAACATTTTAAGAGTTGAATATCAAAGCACAAGAATAAACACGTCATGTCGACTAGCGTGAAACTTTGCCTCTAATTTCGGTGCGCATTATCTATACGTGCAGTGCTTACCTGAACAGCCGTTGTCATCATCATCATCATCATCATCACCACCACCACCTCTTAACTCCATTATCACTTGCCAGCACTCTGTCGCCATTACGACCCTTTGTTATCATCAGCACTACACAGTCAGCATCACCACCTTCATCGCCATCATCGTCAGTTTCATCTCCATCTTCACCTTTCTCTTTTTCATCTTCATCCTCACCTTCAACATCCTAGTCATCATTATCATCGCTGTGCTTAGCCCTTTTCATTAGTTACTTCATTCAGCATCATCATCATCATTGGAGCAGCTTCACCATCATCATCGAAACACCTTCAGCATCATCTCCATCATCATCATCGGAACACCTTTAGCATTATCTTCTTCATCATTCACCTCAGTTAACGATCACCCACAGTCACCACCAGCAACCTCCATCACTAACTTCATCATTCGCGTCGCCACGGCCTCCAACCCCGTTACGGTAATCAATATTATATTATCGAACGCTATTTGCAGTCCGGCTCGCGTCCGCCTGTAAACAAGCAATACCTTGTTTGTAAACAGGTGCGGCGCAGCAGCTGGTCATGCAACGGACGCCGACGAAACGGCAAGAGAAGGAGCCTCCTGAAGCACGCACGTCGCTGCACGTAGACCGCGCAGTGGCAGCGGATGAACGCATTGTTGGATCAACCAGTGATGCGGGCGGTTCAGCTTGTCATTCAAAAACGAGTTGTGGAAAGCGGGCCGCGTCAAGCCCGGTGGAAGACGCCCGTAGCAAAGGTATGCGTGTATCGCAATCTGAATGCTCCCCAGCGAGCACGGAGGATGCCAGCGAAACAAAAGAGCAGAGCAATGGCGCAGCAAACGCTACGGTTGAGGTTACCGTCGACAAACCGATGCCATCAGTAGACCAGGAAGACACAATTTTAATGGGGAAGAATCAAGTCGCGGTGCAGGGAACGCCCATTGAGGAGGGGGACGACGTTGGATGGAGTACGGTGGGAGCTGGCGGTAAAACTATTGTCGCTCCATGTAGTAGTCCCGCAGAAGCGGTTGTGCCGAAGGCCACTGCTAAGGACAGACCGGAAGCTATAATTTTTTCGGCTGAGAAAAATTTATTGGAGATAAACTTTAACGCTGTGTGCGATGCGCTTGCCGGCCACATAAAGGGGAAAGTAGAGGAACCACGGTTTACTCGAAATGGCCAACTCGTTATTGTGGCGGAGGACGAGGAGGACAAGGCTGTGCTGCTAAGTTTAGCAGTCCCTCGCTGGAGTGCCGGTCTCATCAAGGTTAAGCGGCTCCCCTTCGTCAGTAAAAGGGAAAATTACTGGAGTTCATCCGTCGCTGAATGACGCGACAATCTCCAGCGCTTTGAGGCCCTACGGCGTGACGGATGCCGTCAGAGTACGGTCTAAGAATATTAGAACGGGCATTGTCAATGCCAACTGACAGCGTAATTTTGACCTTTTCGGGCTGCAATTTCCCAGTGGAGGTGCGCCTGGGCCTAAAAACCCACGGAGTTCTCTTGTACCGCGACCCGCAACAATGCTACCAGTGCTACAGCTTTGATCATATCAGACCCGATTGCCCAATGCCATCTCCGCGTTGCCGTCGCTGTGGATCCACTAAACATATCCGGAAAGACTGCACGAATCCTGCGCGCTGCTGCCTCTGCAAGGGTAATCATGAAGCCGGCTACAGTTCTTGTCCACATCGGCTGAATCGCATGGAGCTTCTTAAACGGTCTGCAAAGAGAACTATCCAGCCGCAGGCTGAGGTCGCGCCCGTGAAGTTGTGCGCCCCCGTTGCAGATATTCAACCCGCCGCAACCTTCAGCAAGCGCAGTTTTGCTGCCGTTGTACAAAATGGTTTCAAGGTTAAGACGCATGCGGTCAATGTAACTTCAGGAACGGTTCTCGGCACCAAGGCTGCGCCTTGCGCTTCGGCTGCTCCCATCGTGGATAAGGTGGATTTGCTAGTTGAGTCAATCGTAAAAAATATTATTCCTCGTCTAGTGGAAACGATTGTGGAAAAAATTGGTGCCGTTGTCGAATCTGTCCTGTCGTCACTCCTCCCGGGTCTAGTCACCACTAGAGCAAACGTTTCGGGGGTTACTCCCCAAGTTGAAAGTTCGCTCGTAGGTAAAGACCTTCGCTGCGGGATTGAGGAGGCGATAAGAGCAGCGCTTTCCCCGGTGGCCGTGCAGTCACAGCATGGCACCGAGAAAAAGACACAAAACGACGATGGTTTGCCTAGCAATAGGCAGTCGTCCTCTTCACAGGATCCAAAATGTTAAATAGCCAAGCCGATATCCGCCGTTGGTTCCCTCCGGCACAGGCACAGTCGGCTGCGCCTGCCGCTCACTCCACTTCTAACAACCCGCATCTAGCAAACCAATCCGCTCTGCAGCGTGCGCCTACCGGTTCAGACTTGGCCCGTCTCGTGTTGAAGGTGGCCCAGATAAAGGCGAGTGTCAAGATGTTATCCTGCATCCCACGCAGCTTACGGAATAGTGTTTCTGTTGAGCTGGCGAAAACCATTGACGGTGTCAGTCATTCGGGGACCCGGGAATGTTGGGAAAGGCTACTCACCTTTTCGACGACGGTGTTCAGTATCCCGGCAAAAAAGGAGAAAGGCCGAACACTTACTTCCGTAGTCCGCGAGAACTTGCTTCGCTTTCAGAGGGGTGCGTCTATAACGGATAACCCTCACACGACTAGAAGACATACAAGGACAAACCCCGCTGCAGACTCTGACCGTTGTAGAGCAATAAGCGCACAGGCAAAGCTCGCTCAAGGCGACGTGTCAGCAGCCGCAAGAACGCTGCTTTCAACTGATACGATCGCCCCTCTTGATTCACAAACTCGCCGTAGTTTGCTGGAGAAACACCCCCAACACCCGTCGAACTCGTCGTTTCCGCCGGCACCGACGCCGACGCCATCAGTATCGGAAATCGTTGTTACGCCGACCGAGATTCGTAACGCCGTCAGGAGATTCCCTAACAGCTCTTCCAGCGGCCCTGACGGCCTACGACCTCGCCATTTGAAAGATCTTATTGGTACCCACGAGGACGACAGCAATCCTCTTCTGCAGGCCCTTGTGCGATTTGTCACCCTAGCGGTTAACGGTCGTTTGCCTGAGTTTATACTTCCGATTTTTTTACGGTGCAAATCTCATTGCTTTGCGCAAGAAGGACGGCGGAATTAGGCCGATCGCTGTCGGCTTCACATTACGGCGGCTGGTGGGAAAGATCCTGATCAAGAAATCCTTGCCAAGTATTTTAGAGCTCGTGGCTCCGATGCAGCTTGGCTGCGGAATTAGGGGTGGAGCAGAAGCAGCGGTACACGCTACTAGGGGTTTTCTCGAGACCCGCTGTGGCCAGGAGGGAGTTTTAGTTAAACTTGACTTTCAAAACGCATTTAACTCAATGCGTCGCGACCATCTGCTGAACGCTGTGAAGTCCAAAGTACCGGGGCTTTTTCCAGCCGTTTATCAGATGTACCGATTTCCCACAAATCTCCTCTGGCAGACAGAAACCATACATTCATGTTGTGGCGTGCAGCAGGGGGACCCTTGCGGTCAGCACTTTTCTGCATTGGAATCTCCGATCTCCAGGCCAGACTAGTGTCGGAGTTGCGGCCGTGGTATCTCGACGACGCCACCTTAGCCGGCGACAGCTTGACGGTTATTGAGGATATCAAACGAGTCAGAGCATTTGAGGCTGAATCTGGCTTACGCTTAAACGACGATAAGTGTGAGGTATTCTGGCTTTCTCAAGATACGCGCACGAAGTCTTCAACGTTCGTAAGGAAGCAGCTTCCAAACTTCAGAGAGGTAACCGACGACAGTTTAGAACTACTGGGTGCGCCACTTATGGAAGCGGCGGTAGAGGGTGCCCTCAGGAAAAAGCTCGCAGATACTAACCGATGGTGCCGCCGACTTAAAGTCTTAGACGCGCACCCAGCATTGTATCTATTAAGACACAGTCTCTCAACGCCTCGCTTAATGTACCAACTTCGATGTTCGCCAGCGTTCAGAAGACGCGACCTACTACATTGCTTTGATGAGATACTCCGGGAGACCTTACAATCCCTGCTAAAGGTTGATTTAAAGGATCGGTCTTGGACTCAAGCTGCACTTCCCGTTAGTGCTGGGGGCCTAGGTGTACGCAGATCGGTCGATATTGCCCTATCCTGCTACCTGGGCTCGTTGTCCGAAGTTAAGAAGCTTGTCGTCGCCATCGGGGCCCCTTCGACTGATAGCTGGATTGCCGACTCAACGCAGGCAGCACTCGCTAACTTTCGCGACCAGTGGGATTCAGTGCCGGAGCACATAGCGCAAGGATCTCTGGATCGAATCGTGGTATCTCGGCTCCAACGCGACCTAGAAAATCAGGTTCCCGACAGCTCAGGGAAGGCCCGTCTGAAAGCGTGCTTTGATCAAATCAGTGGCAAGTGGCTTCAAGCCCTCTCCTCGCCGCAGCTGGGGACGATGCTGGACAACAACACACTCCGCATCGTTTCCGGCTTACGGCTTGGGGAGGTCGTTTGCGCACCCCACCCATGCAGTCTATGCAGAGCACCGGTAAGTGCCACGGGTGAACACGCCTTGTCGTGTCGCTATAGCGCTGGGCGCCACTCACGTCATTTCGCCATCAACGACGTTATCTTCCGTGCTCTTCACTCGGCCCACATTCCGGCAGTGAAGGAGCCTGTCGGTCTTAGTCAGAATAGTCAGCTGAGGCCAGACGGAAAAACTCTTACCCCCTGGACTCGTGGTCGTCTTCTCGTGTGGGATGTTACAGTGTCATGTACGCTGGCCAAAAGCTACGTTCAGAACACGAGCCGGGAGGTGGGCGCATGCGCCCGGCTCGCAGAGAACCGAAAAGTAACGAAATACCAGGAACTAGCATCGCAATTTATAGTTCAGCCGATTGCCATAGAGACCTTTGGACCGATCGGACCGGAGTCTATGAAGTTTATTAAGGAACTGGGCCGGAAAGTCATCGCTGCAACTCAGGACCCCCGAGCTAGCGAATACCTGTTGCAGCGCATATCGATCGAGGTTCAACGCGGCAACGCCGCGGCCGTGGAAGGGTCTCTTCCGTCAGCCGCAGGGCTTCCGGAGATCCCGTAGAAACTGTTTTATTCCCCATAATTGTATGCCTATGACAATAAACGCCAGACGTAACTTGTTTTGGCTTTAAAAAAAAAAGAATAAACATCCAAAACCTGGGCAAACTTCCATCATCGCGACCAGTTCGCATCTCCTACCCACTGTTGGATATCTTTAGAATTTTTTCCAAACCCAACGGTATTTTCAATCGTGCAACTCATTTTTTGCAATCGTACAGTTAGTGAAATAATGTTGGCCAATTGCATCGCTATAACAGAGATTATCTATTTCACTCTCATTCCGAAGCAAGACATTTACTCCCACCATACCGTTAGAAAGATAGTGTCACTTAACGTATATATATATATATATGTATACGGACTCGCGCCTGAGTAAGTCGACGAACAGTTCAGCTGATCGCAGCAGAATTAGGTTGCGGTTGCAGAATAACAGAACCAAGCTTCCTACCTATCTTACACACTAAAGAGGAGAATTCGCGACAGGGTGTGGACAGCAAATAATCAAGGACAGATCGACACTGTCCAACTACAAATTTCTCATAATCCTTCTATCTCGATCAACAATCTTGCGCGTGAATTTAACATAGCCATAACGGTCATGCGCACGCTGTTCACGAGGACCTCAGGTAAATTACTTATATCGCACAACTGTCAACTGTCAGTGAAATTTACAGATGAATACTCTTTAAGGCTCTGTTTTCGCATTTTCTTGCCGAACCGATGCCTTGATTTTAATCAGTTAGACTAATATGTATTGGACGAAATTCAACGATGGTCGAACAAGTCTCGACAGGCTAAGTAGACTCGCTCATTGCCGCCATTAAGCAAGCATAAAAAAAGTATAATAGGGGCTTTTTGACACTGGCTTGTATGCGTTGTTCAGATCCCCAAATTAAAAAGTGATCAGCGCAAATTGAGCAGGTTATATTGATTATGTTATTATCCATCTGTACCTACGCAAACGCATAATCGGAATATCTGTTCTCATTTAGGCATGGAGGGCTCAAGAAGGGGCAATATACTTGCACGCTATGTTCATTCGCCCTGCCTGCTTCGCCCTTCCACTCTGAGTGCGAACAAACTGCTCTGTAACCTGTTCTACATATACGTGGGCATTGGCTAGTAAACAAACCAAGGGCGATTATATGCAGACGTTTGTAAGGCTAATATCTGTTTTAGAAAGGCAGGTATTATTTTTTTTTATTAAAATGTACTATTATAGATTTTTGTTATTATATATTCCTTCGTTATACGCAAAACACTTTTTGTTCACTTATAGAGGCTGACCGTAGCTAGATTAAGGGTATCGAATGAACTGGAAATTTGATTTTTTTCTATGTGACCGTCTTCTCTGGGCGTCAAATTTACTTAAATTCAGTTATTCTTCATTGAGCTTGAAATTTCCATATCTTCCTATTTTACAAAAATTGTAATAACTAAGGGCATTTTGCAGAAAAAGCTATTGCCCGTATCTGCAATTGTTCGCATAGTTAGAATAAGGCACAACAAATAGGTCAAAGGAGAATACGAGTGGTGTTTTCAGGGAGACGCGTTGTAAAACACGTGCGGGTTTACACTGTTCTGTCTGTAGCAGTGTTCCGTTTTGGCCGTACGAAGCTTAAGAAATACAATGAATACATACTGTTGCGATATGGAAAACTGTATACTGTATGAGTTTTCTTATATAATTAGGACTGAAACGCCATATAAAAGATCGAGAGGGAATATACATTTTGGACATATGCATGCAAGTCATGTAGTCAAAACGTAATTATAACCTGCACCATGCGGAGGGTGTTCTGTTTCCCCTAGCGATCATGGATATGCCTAGAGATCCTCCATTGGTATAAATTGCGTATGCAGCGCTTGGGTTCTATTTTAACAAGAGCAGCATACTGTGGTCTAGCCCCTTAAACATGTCAATGTGTTTGAAATGTTTAAGAAGCTAGATCAGAGGTAAATTTTAGATGAATGAAGAGAATATCCATATGACACTAATCAACATACAGCCAAATGCAACTCGTTTCGTGAATTCACGTTTTACTCGCTCCAGGGAAACTTTCTCTCTAGAATATAAGTGTTTCTAAACCGTAATAAACGATACTCGGGATGTACGGGATACAAGGTCTGAAGAAAACTGAATAGAAGCAGAAGTTTATGAACCCGGGTTTTTCTTCAAAATTTGAAGTGTCAGCTGTCTTCATAAATGTGAGCTTTAGCGAGACCTTGATGAGCTTTTTTAACAGTAGATAACTACGCCCCACCGGTTCTACGCTATCTAACGACCTCGGCATCCGGAAGTCGACTTTTCTATGGAGTCTATCTCTTTTATGTTAGATTATCTGAATTGTTACCAGTGGACAACAGCTATATCCAATACACAAACGGTATTATTGACTCGTAAGATAATTCCTTAAATTTTGCTTTCTCGTTAACACATCCTAGAGAATACCTTGTAATTGACAAGCTTTGAGGGATACGCCCAATAAGTACCTCAAAAAGCTTAGAGAGCATAGTCGAATGCGTAGTTGTACATATGGCATGACAAACATAAGCGCCATCAAAACAAAATCTGTTGATTGTGCTTGCACTCAAAACATTATTTGTGACAAATATTATTCGATTAGTTTGCAACAAACTATTGCTGGTATTACTAGAACTCTTACCTTGCAAGCCAAATACGCTATATTATAGAGTTAGTACAATACTGTCAGGCAAGGAACTCGCTTATGTCTGCTTACTGTAGCATGAGACGTAGACTGCATCCAAACAGTGTAGTTTCCAAATATCCGCAAGATGGTACGGGTACGGGGCGAACGAATTCGTAAAAAATTACGAATTTTTGAACAATAACGAAAGTTGGTATACCATCAAGCTTAAATGTATGTATGTATATATATATATATATATATCTATATATATATATATATCTATTATATATATATATATATATATATATATATATATAATTATATATATATTATCTTATATATATTAATCTATATCTTTCTCTCTATATCTCTATCTATCCCTCTCTGTATATATGTCATATCTATGTATCTATCTCTCTCTCTATTTCTATATATATCTCTCTCTCTCTATCTCTCTCTTTCTCTGTCTCTCTCTCTCTCTCTCTCTCTCTCTCTCTCTCTCTCTCTCTCTCTTCCTCTCTCTCTCTCTCTCTCTTCTCTCCTCTCTCTCTCCCTATCTCTGTCTCCCTCTCTCTCTCCCTCTCTCTCTCTCTCTCTCTCTCTCTCTCTTTCTCTCTCTCTCTCTCTCATTTCTCTCTCTCTCTCTCTTCTCTTCCTCTCTCTCTCTCTCTCCCTCTCTCTCTCTCCGGTCGTTCACTACGTTCTTAGAATGAGCTTTTTAGAATTCGAATTTTGGCACGCTTTCACCGCTAATAGGAACTGCAACCTTTCGACTGCTAGCACTCATTATATTATGGTGATTGGCCGTTGCGATTTCGTTTGATAGCTTTTCTCGTGCAACGTATCGGCGTGATTTTTAAAAAATGGAGAAAAAAAAGTTTCGAGTGGTTATCAAGCATTTTTATTTCAAAGGTTGGAATGCGATCCAAGTGAAAATTGAGTTAGACGAGACGTACAGTGACTCTGCGCCATGTTTTGCCACTGTTTCCAACTGGATTAATGTGTTAAAAAGAGGTCGCAGGAGCACCGAGGATGAACTACGTCCAGGAGGCCAAAAAACGGCAACTGATGAGGAAAACGTAGAGAAAGTGCGAAAAATGCTTGGCACAGATAAGCGAATGAACATTAAGGAAATAGCGGAGGCATTAGGGATTAGTTTAGGCAGTGTGCATTTTATCCTACACGAAAACTTGAAGATGAAAGAGCTTAGAGCAAAATGGCTGCCGCATTTGCTCAACCAAGGCCAAAAAGACGCGCCTGTTTTGGCTTTACAGCGAAATTTGGCCAAGATGTCGAACAATCTGTCGGATTTTTGGTGCAGATTCATGACCGTCGATGAAAGCCGGGTTCATCACTACACTCCCGAGACCCAAGAAGCATCTTGCCAATGGTGTGCACCTGATGAAGGACCTCCGAAGAGGGTGCGGACAACGGCATTGACCGGAAAGGTGATGGCTACAGTTTTTTAAGACCAACGTAGAATAATGCTGGTCGACTACCTTGAGAGCTGTAAAAAGATCACAGGAGAATATTATGCAAGACTGTTGGACTGCCGTTAGCAAGAACTCATCGTGAAACGGCCCGCTTTGCAGAAGAAGGTTGTCCCGTTTCACCAGGGCAATGCTCCTGCACACAAGTCCCGGCAAGCATCGGCAAAACTGGCCCAACTGAGGTTCGAACTTATTGAACAACCGTCCTATTCTCCAGACCTGGCCCCCTCTGATTATTTCCTCTTCGGACATTTGAAGAATAGTCTCGGTGGAAAGCGTTTTTCCAGCGATGAAGAGGTTAAGGCTGCTGTCAATGCCTATTTTCAGTCTAACGACGCGGAATTCTACTCAAGAGGTATGAAAGCTCTGAAATCTCGGTGGGAAAAGTGTATTGAGCTTCTCGGGGAGTATATCGAATAAGAAAAATTTAAAAACATGATTTGGAAAATTCTCGGTTTTCATTCTAAGAACTTATAGAACTACCTATATATATATATATATATATATATATATATATATATATATATATATATATATATATATATATATATATATATATATATATATATATATATATATACATATATGCTGAAACATCTAAACTAAGCTGGCCTTTTCCGGTCGAAGCTAGTTGGTGGTTGTCAGCCAGTGTGTCTATCACGCCGAGCGAATATCATACGATATATAAACGAAGATCTGAAGCATTTATTCTTCGGCCTCTTCGTTCAGTGTTCTCTATCTACGCCCCTATAGCGCGCGACGAAGGTTTTCGCGCGCGCCGGCTCGCTCGGTGTCTATGTGGAGGGGCGGGCCTCATTGTTCAAGGCGGCGAGATGGACGCCCACTTGCCTCTCTATCTATATGCCTGAGGCTGTTCGGTCAATTATTGCCAGTGGTGTGTCCTTGGGACGCGCCCTTGTCGCCCTTCTGCTGTCGTGTCGTGAGCGCCGTCCTTTTTGTCCCTGCGTAGGCCTGGTAGCCTCCTGCTGCTGGTGCTGCTGATTGGACTTCTCTTCGTTTTTAGGCCGCCAGTCTCGGCCTGCTCGTCGCACTTTCGTGTAGACGTGTTGGATGATCACTAGAGGCGCATGTATGCATATATATATATATATATATATATATATATATATATATATATATATTATGGAAACGATAAAAATCAGCTCAGCAGCCATAGTGCTAACCATCGTGCTACGCGTTCACTCTCAACGGCAGTGGCGTCAACGTTGTCAATGCTGTTGTTGTTGTTGTTGTTGTTTTTGTCGTCATTGTTGTCTGCGCTGCATCGAACGCGGTAGCGAGCAACGTGGACGCGATTGAGATGATGCAGTAGCCGCGCCGAGGAGGAAAAACGGGAAAAAACGATGAAGAAGAAGAAGAAGTAGAAACGGACGAAGAGGAGAGAGGCAAACAGAAAGAAAACAGCCAAAGGAAAATTGAGAAAATATGGGGCAAGAACGGAACGCCATTGCTGTCGATGTTGAGGTTGTTGTTATTGTTATTGTTGTCGTCGTTGTCGTCATCGTGTGTGGCCTAGCGACGGCCTCACTGTATGTAGGCTGAGCGGTAGCCGTACACATGGGCGCAGAAGCTGGAGCAGATATCTGGCATTAATGTCACTTCGCACCATCCGCATCTACATACCACTTTGTGCAGCCCCGGTACGAGTGATTCGTACTGGGTGAGCGAGCAACGGCCATTTACGACCCATTCAGTCTACTTTGGCCGGAAAAGCATTCCTTAAACGAATGTTAATAATAATAATAATATTATTATTGCACCGCTGCATCAAAAAAACAGGCTGCTGAAACGAAAAAGCAGACCTTGCAGAGGATGCCTGCAAAATCACAGACAGAAAAGAAAAAGAGTTCGTCAAATAATTCTTCACATATCGTCACCGCGATCTTAAGAATCTGGAAGAAGATGAAACCCATGCTCTCAACATGGCTCGACGAGAACCCAATCATCAAAAGTCGTGTTATCATATCTCGAGTCTGAGATTGGTATCGCTTTTATGAAGGCTGTTGTAGACAATACTGAAGATCCACCTAAGCAATAGTTTCAAATGACCAGCCAACAATCACACAACACGAGTGATTTTAACGATAACGACCAAACAACGGCTTCTCTCTCTCATACCCCATATGTTTGCACGCAGTGCGGCCGCTGTGTAAAAACCTCCAAAGGACTGAAAGCCTATATAACACGCCTCCATTCCCTGATTCCCCCTCGAAGTCTACCTATCGGTAATAGTCCGGGACCGGATAATCTCATACCTTCTACCTCAGACTCTGACCTTCAATCTGATTCGACCTTATTAGTACGGATTCTAGCAAGCGCCCGCAAGAATTTAAGACTTGCCAGAGTCATACCCCGCGGAGCCAGAGAATGCTGCGCCGCAGCATACACCAAAGCATTGAGCAAGTTTAACTCAAGGCTTGACCTCAAGAGCTGGAACCACCTCACGATGCTTCCATCGCTAATGTTTGCCATTCCGCGTCAGAAAGATCGAGAAGTGACGCTAACCAAACGAATTAAGAAGAATGTAGCCGAAATAGATCTTAGGACTCTTCAAGGTGTGGCCGACGCGACACAACTCAGCACTATCGACAAGATACGCCACGTAAATGAAGATGAAAATAGTATACGCCAAGCAGCGATGAAATTAGCAGAGGGTGATATCCGTTCTGCCGCTCGAGCCCTGCTGTCCTCATATATAATCGCACCATACGACGCGCACATAGAGTCTGAACTGCGGGCCAAACATCCACGTTGCCCACCTGGTTGCCAAGAGCGCATAGAGCTGCTCCAAAACCGGTCGCCTTAAACCTTGGTGAGATTGAGGTGCTTCAGGTCCATGAGGCCGTTAGATCTTTTCCATTCACAAGTGGAACCGGTTTGGATGGTCTGCGTCTTCGACATCTACGTGACATGCTCGACCAGACGATTTCCTCTTCTGAACGTCCACTGAACGAACTGAGTACCTTTGTTACTACAGTACTTAATGGTACATTGCCGTCACTCTGTCTACCGATTTTCTATGGTTCAAGCCTAACCGTCCTTAGAAAAAAGATAACTCAATTAGACCCATTGCGTGCGGACTGGCCTTACGAAGAATGGCTTCTAAAATTGCCATGGCTGTGAATAAAATTACCATTGTGACAGCGGTCTCTCCTCACGAAGTTGGGGTTGCCATTAGAGGAGGAGCAGAAGCCACCGTGCATGCTACGCGTGCCTTTTTGCAGGCAGAGGGCCCGACAAGAGTGCTAGTTAAACTAGACTTTCGAAATGCGTTTAATACATTAAGAAGATATAAATGTTTGATGAAGTACAAAAGAAGGCTCCAAGACTCCTACAGATGGTGTGGCAGAACTACAGAAGTCCGTCAATGCTTGCTTGGACTACAGATGTAACCGTAGAGTTCAGGACCGGTATCCAACAGGGAGACCCACTAGGGCCAGCGCTGTTTTGTCTTGGCATTTCTGATTTGGTGTCAAGTCTACAGAGCCCCTTTAACGTCTGGTATCTGGATGATACAATCCTGGGTGGTCCCGCGGACGTTGTGGCGAAGGATCTACAGACCGTACTACAGTTCAAGGAAACGGGAGGGCTGACGCTCAACGCCTCTAAGTGTAAGGTTACAGCGATAGGAGGCAATTCGCAAGAGCAAGAGAAATCTATTCAAACGATCATGCAAGCACTTCCCGGAATAATTTGCACGACACAAGATGACCTAGATATTCTGGGTGCTCCCGTCATGTGTGAAGGAATCCCACGGGTTCTTCGCGCAAGACGAGAAGCTCTTGTAAAAATCCTTCCACGCTTGACAAATATGCACCCACAGGCGGTTCTTTGTTTGTGGAGGCACAGTCTTGGGTCATCAAGATTCAACTATTTGTTGCGAACATCCCCGACCTTCACATATACCGAAGGCCTCGCTGCTTACGACGAGACTTCTGGGGTTATTCTGGGTAAGGTATTGAACATTAGTTTAGAGGAGAACTTATGGAAAAGAGCAAGCCTTTCAATAGCCTTCGGAGGCCTTGGTATTAGAAGGCCCATCGACCTCGCCGCAGTGTGCTATGCTGCATCATTGAATCAATTTGGCTCTCTAGCGGAATTACTTGTTCATGAAGATGCAACAATCGTGTTAAAGAAAACTACCATGTTGGCAGATGCGACGATGAGGAGCCAACTTGACCCCGCCCCCCTGAAAGAGCACGTGAACCAACATTTTCTCGACGCTTATAAAAGTAAGAAATCATCAAGGGATATCATAAATGACCTTACATCATCAAGAGAACGTGCCGTTTTTAAGCTCAACATCCTTTTAGCGAGGGCTGGCTTTAAGCACTGCCCTTCCGCCAGCTTGGCACCATGCTGGACCCTAACTCCTTCCGCATGGCGTCAACCCTTAGGATAGGCGCGCCCGTCTGCCAGCTTTTCTCATGTCTGTCATGCGGCCAACCTGTTGACTCTGATGGTCTACAGCCTCTAAGCTGTCTACAAAGCCCCGGCAAACTTACAAGACACGCGGAACTCAACGCCATAGTAAGATGAGCCCTTGGAAGGGCAGGTATACCATCCACACCCGAACCGAAAGATCATTATGGAAGTAGTAAGCTACGACCTGACGGGGTCACCATTCCGCTATGGTCACATGGTAAAAGCCTCTGCATGGGATATAACCGTTTTATGCACGGCGGCCTTGTCGTATCTACGTCACAGCACAGTTGAATCTGGATGGGTTGCAGAACGCGCGGATTCTCAAAACGAGGAAAGTATCTTAAGCTGTCAAGGAGGTACTACTTTGTACCCATTGCATTGGAGACACTTGGGGCCATTAGCACAGGTACGGCGAAAATCCGGAAGGATATTGGAAAGCGTATAGAAGATATTACGGGTGATCGACGCGAGGCCATGTTTTTTAGACAGATGATGTCTTTGGCCGTCTGTAGGGGGAACGTGGCTTCTATCATAAGCGCCATGAACTGAGGAAATGAGCAGAGCATCATGAACCTGGCTTAAACGTTCATACCTCACAATTGTAAACCGAAAAATAATAATAATTAATAATAATAATAATAATAATATAATAATAATAATAATAATAATAATAATAATAATAATAATAATAATAATAATATAATAATAATAATAATAATAATAATAATTGGAGCTCCCATATGCGAGTCATACACCTGCTCAGCCTGTGGGACGCCTGTAGAGAGTAATGGCCTTCACCCCCTGAGCTGCATCAAAAGCCAAGGAAGACCCGCTAGGCACGCGGAACTTAACTCGATCATAAGGAGAGCCCTGCGTCGTGCAGGCATACCGAGTACGCTGGAGCCCAGACTTGATACAAGCATTGACAGGAGGCCCGACGGAGTCACTATTCCATTGTGGTCTTGCGGTAAGTGTCTGGCATGGGATAAAATAGTATCCTGCACTGTTGCCCCGTCCTACCTGCGACACAGTGCCCTTGAGGCCGGCTGGGTCGCCGAACATGCAGATCGAGAAAAAAGACGAAAGTACAGGGACTTAGAACCCAGATACCACGTCGTGCCTATCGCTATGGAAACACTAGGTCCCGCTAGTAAAGGCACAAGAAGATGCATTAAAGAGCTTGGCGAGCGGATACAGGAGAACACAGGCGACCGACGAGAGAGCGAGTTCCTGTGGCAGTTGCTCTCGCTGGCCGTATGTAACGCTGCCTACATAATCGGGGCAATGTTTGAGAGGAAGAGACTGCTACCGAGATATTTAATTATTTATTCATACATGTTCATACCTCACAAAAAATCAGTCTAAATTCCTTCGAAGTGTTGCATTGAGATGTAAGGTAGAGCATAGTAGACTCGATTGACGACCTGTATCAGAGCGACATTCGAGAACATATTTTAAATTGTACGAATCTCTCAATCGAATAGACTTCCCAGCTTTTTTTTAAATTTGCAACAACAATATGTGCAGTACTTGAAGCATATCGTCAAAATAGTCGCACGTTCTGACTAAATTAACAACATGTTCTTGCGGCGCATGACGAGAACGTTGAGAACCATGATCTCGTGATAAAATATTATAAACTGTACCATTACATATACCACGCAAAGGTACAATTATATGATAAATTTTTCTTTATGTCTCTTATAATTTTGCATTAAATACAGGATTTTATGCGAATACCACCACAACCATGTACAAAATGATATACCCTAAATTTGTTTTTCAATAATTCGTTGTAAACAGGTACGATACTAAATAGACGGGCCCAAAGGCGGTCCAAAGTTGCTAATATAATGCATTTTATGCAACGTTTGAGTGACTGCTTCCAGCACTTTTAGTCCCGTTTCGATTCACGTTTCACGCCCCTCGAAAGCGTTTCTGATCGAAAAACGACTTTTCCGCACAGTAGACAGCCGAAATGTGAAACCCGCCCACCATCTTTTATCAGAGTATTGGCTGATGCCGCATATGAATGAGCCGTATGCATCGTTTCTCTTCGTAGTTTGCTTGTGTTGCCTTGATCCGTTTTCCCATCTAATTCCTAAGGTTCCTTTCACATGTCGGACGACTTCCAAAAATTCAAATTCATTCTCACCCATTTGCCATATATGCATTTTTTTGTGGTTATAGATATACATATGGTGTTCAAAACGTATCGCGACTTTTGTGTTTTTTCAAAAATTATTCATTTATTCATGAATATCTATTTTGTCCCCTTCAAAGTAATCCCATGAAATATTATACACTTGTGCCAACGGTTTTTCCAATCTTCGAAGCACTTCAAAAAACCATTTTTTTTTATCTTGTTCAGCTCCTCCTTCGATGCCGTCTTTATCTCGTCAAGCGTAGCGTAACGTCGTCCTTTCATGGGCCTCTTCAGTTTAGGGAACAAGAAAAAGTCACAGGGGGCCAGATCTGGGGAATACGGCGGCTGCGGCATCATTAGTGTGTTGTTTTTGGCCAAAAACTCGCGCACAAGCAACGATGTGTGAGCAGGGGCGTTATCGTGGTGCAAAAGCCAATTTTTGTTCTTCCACAAATCCGGGCGTTTCTGGCGGATTGCTTCGCGCAAATTGCGCATAACTTGCAGGTAATATTCCTTATTGACCGTTCTACCCTGTGGCAAGAACTCATGATGCACCACGCCCCTGCAATCGAAGAAAACTGTCAGCAAAACTTTCACATTCGACCGAACTTGGCGCGCTTTTTTCGGTCTTGGTTCGTGCGGCAGCTTCTATTGAGATGATTGAGCTTTGGTTTCCACGTCAGAACCATAAACCCACGATTCGTCACCAGTTATGACCCTCTGGAGCAAATTTGGGTCGTCGCGGACAGAGTCCAACATCTCATTAGCAATGTTCATGCGATGCTGTTTTTTGGTCGCAATTGAGCAATTTTGGTACGAATTTCGCGGCGACCCGTCTCATGCCCAAATCATTGATAAAAATCGAATGGCACGAGCAATCGATATGTTTAGGTCCTCAGCAACTTCTCTAACGGTGATTCGACGATTGGCCAATACCATTTTCTCCACTTCATTAATTTTTTTCGTCTGTTGTTGAAGTGCTCGGGCGTCCAACACGCTCTTCGTCGTTCACATCTTCTCGGCCTTTGAGAACATTTTGTACCACCGATAAACGTTGCTTCGGTCCAAGGTAGCTTCTCCGTATGCCACAGTCAACATTCGGAATGCATCCGCGCACTTAATTTCGTTTTTCACACAAAATTTGATACAGGTTCTTTGATCCATTTTTTTGA